>JANIJG010024878.1:0-24990 GCA_024611175.1 Megaceryle torquata
AAAGCAGGTAGTGAGGAGGGCAGGGCTGCAGCGGAGCAGGGAGCACCACATGCCTTGGCAAAGGCTTCCCATAAAGTTCTGTCCTCTAGCTGCAGATACAAACTCAAGCTGGTCGTGCACACAACTCCAGCATGCCGAGCCCACTACCCCTCGGCACAGCCAAATGTTTCGGCAGCTGCCCTTTTGTCCTGTTTCTTAAATAAACAAAGAACAGATACAAATTAATGACCTAAATTTATGGCAAAACACACTGCCTTCCCAGAGCAAATAGCCTTAAAAGAACAGATGTTAAAATAGCATTTTGTACTCAGAGAGAGAAAACGACTACTGTGCAAATGTAAAAGCTCAAGATGTATAGAAAAGAGTATCTAAAGCATCTAATTGTGCCACGCTGCCTCCTGCTACACCACAAACCCCGTAACCTTCTGATGGTGCCTTGTACAGAATAATTATCTTCCCTGGGGCATTCCCCAACCCCTCTTGCTTCCTCTTGCAATCCCAATAAACTTTGTCCTTTCATTCCTTTATTTTCCTTTTGGAGATGAAAAGAGCAAAATGATCATTTTGCCAGCACGTTAAATAGCGACTGGCAATCCGGTGCTGTAATCCTCGATGTAATTTAGCCTGGAAGAATTGTGCTCCTGCAACGCACCATCGCAACAAACCATTCCTTTGAATTACCTCTTTGTCTTACCCCGAAGGGCGCATTCATTATGCAGGAGAGATTATTTCTCGACTAATATTGTGGGTTTTTTTGCTGAGACTTATCTTGCCAACGTCTATATTGAAGCAATTGTTAATTATATCCATGTAAATTAAAAAAAAAAAAAAAGGCAAAAGGAAAGCAATTAGGAGGGACAGAGGTTTTGGGGAGGGGGATTGATTGATAGATTGATTGATTTTTGTGCAAAAGCAAAGGGAGACACGATTGAGTGTGGGAGGCAAATATGTCTTTTGGTTGGTGAGCCGTCCCCACCATCCAGCGCCGGTGAAGGCAGGAGCGAGTGGCACTGGGTCATGGAGCGAGGAATTAAAAGGCATCGCTCCCTTCCTGCCCAGCAAGTGCATTCTGTTTATACTACACCACATTGTATTTCCAGTCTTACTCAACGTTTTAATATACATTTTCTTGTCAGGCGTCTTGGCAATCGGGAACACGACTTGCAAGATGGACTGAGAATTCCACAGGTGGACTGATTAGTGGGTGGCATTTCTGAGCTCCAGCAAGCTGTTAGCATTATGTCTGTTTGCTTTAGGTACAGATGTGAAATGATTTGACAGTCAATCTCAAAGTGTGTGTGAGTACTTGGGCTTTTTTTTTTTTTTGCTTTTTTTTTCCCCCCTTCTTGGTATGTCAAACTCTTCTTATAATACAATCCTTATCCGTCTGCTTGTCCATTGAAAAAGCATCCCCCCATCTCCCCCTCCTGTAGCCAATCTGGATGCGTCATGCATTATTCAGGAGATATAATTTGTAAGTGTCAGAAGTGGCTTTGGTTTTTTTTCCTGTTCGCTCATTTGAGGACCACAGCTGTCGCGACCAAGAGTCCTTGCTGGGCACGGGGGTTATCTCACTGCAAAGGCGAATTGTTTTCTTCGGGCAACTTGTCCGAACGCAAGTTTTCTTAACAAAGCCATAGTCGTAAGCAAATGGTGTTTGACAAGTGGAATTTTCTGTTGACTTGCTCATTTCATTTCCTTCTTTTGGCAGAAACACTTGGAACTTGATTTTCTTGCAGTTACTATGAGCCCAGAATAATAACTCCTAAATCAACACTGAGGAGGTGGAAAGGTACAACAACACAAACACTCAGTAACAGTCAGGACAGCGACATGGAAATATGAGTTGACATGCAGAATAACCACAAGTGGTGCATAATTTATTGATTGCACCTTGTCATAGGAATGATGAGCTCTCAGCTAGAGGAATTATATTTTATATATTTCACAACTTTGGGGGAAAAATATAAATATTATATATACAAACTGCATATACAGTATCTAATGGATAGAGCAAGATTCCTATTTCCAGTTAGTGAAAAAGTTGTGTGCATCACGAGGCAACGTTGTCTGAAGCCATGCAAGCCCAGGAGAGGGGAGGCAGGAGGGTGGCGAGGAGATATGTGGTTCTGCAGCACCACTTAGATGTTTGGGTGGACGTGGCTGGGTTAGAGCCACTCCATTTCAGTGTTAAAATTCCTCAAATGTTGGAAGGCAGATATATTGCATTGTAAACACTGAGCTTTAAACTTGCCCTAAGTTATGATACATTATTTCAGTTTTGAAACATCCTATATGTGAACCTGCAGAAAACTGCAGCACGAAGTGGCATGTGAATAACAGCAAATTACCCTGGAAAAGTAGGGTAAAAGGTCTGAGAAGTGTCTATTTCTTAACTTTTTTAAAGCTTTCAATCAGACAGACTCTCGAGTCTCTCTGTGGCTAGGCACAGCCCAACAGCTTCCTTTTCCTCATCCCATTTGTTCTCAGCACCAGGAGAGCTGCTTGCTCCCAGGCTGGGGCTGCCCTCCAAGCTGTTGCTATTTTCTCCCTGTTTTAATCATTGGGTAAGCAGGGCACCAACGGAAGTGGACCATTTCCTTACTCTGGCAATTGGACAGAAGAGGACCCACACTAAACAGCATTGTTTGCTGAAGGACGGTGCCTAGGTGCCTAGATGGGCGGCCAGCAGGAGAAGCACAATCAGGAGGACCGCTGGATGCTCCACCAGCAGTTCTGACTCAACTGGATAGTTGAAACCCACAAAATAAATGCACAAGAAATCCAGGCACTTGCCCTCCCTAGGTTTCACCCTATGGGAACAGGCTAAGAGGTTAGCCAACTGAAAAATCAAGTTTCTGCTACTTTAAATAAATTGACCTTTTCTCTTGTAAACACGTAAGCTCTTTGATTTCTGCCGATTACCTACTACAGCACTCGATTTACAATCCTGGAGTCAAAGCTTTCTCTGAGTAGAAAAGCTGTTTCTCCAAGTGCCTCTTTTTCGGTGCTATGAAGAAACATGTCAAAGGAGACACAGCGATGCACTCCAAATGAGAAACAGGGTCTCGGCTCAGTACTTGCTGGTATCAGCAACAGATTTGTCTATATCACCTTCTGCAGCTAGGAAAGTTACTGCCGTGCATTTGCCATTTAAGTTGCTAGCTGGTCTCATGCTGCTTAAGGAAGAGCTTAAGTTGGAATGAAAGCAGCTGCATTGGAAGAAACCAGTAACAAAGCCTTGGATACCACAAAATCACAGCAGAAAAGAGCCCCTCAATGTAGCTAAGAAGACAGAGCCTTCAGGAGAAAGCTGGTGGTCCTCCTCTAGAGAACGGCAGCCACCTGGATGAATTGCAGTTTGTTTTAAATGTGCTCAGGGCCCACCCTGATTACAACACACACTTTGCTTTATTTTCTCCCTCCAGACACAGAAATATGTTTACCACCCTGCTCTAGGCGACATATATCTCACCCTTTCCCATGATTTATAATTAAATCTTATCTCACAAGTGGAAATGATTTCTGAGCTGTTTATAATGTGAATGTGATGGAGACCTATGACTAAATATCTCATTTATTATTTTGCATTAGTCTTCTGACTTTTTATGAGGTTTCTCTATGTTAAAAATAGAGGACGCTTCTGTTAAACACATATTTTGTGTGACCTTCTCAGAAAAAGAAGTTATCAGGCTGAATACACCCAGATGTGAATCACAAGAAGTACGCGGAGGGCTGTAAGAAAAGGCTAAGGCCCCTGTGTGGATGCTGCTGAGGGCTGTGGCAAGGGAAGCAGGGCTCAGGGCACTGCCTCTCCCCCTCCCCGGCTGCTGCAGCAGCACCCGCCGAGCAGTTGGCAGCTCCTGACTCACCTCAGCGGTGGCAGCGGCAGCACCGGGTGCCAGGGGTCTCTCTGACAGAGATAAATTCCTTCTGAGAACTGGGTCTGCCTTCCTTAAAGGAGAATTATTGACTTTGTCAGCCAAGGACTTGCTGGGTAGGGAGGGGCATTCAGCAGGTTCCCAGGAAGTTGGGGAACTGAGGGCGGCAGCACTTTGGTAAATGCCCAGACTTTGCCCCACTCAGCCCATGGTGTTCCCAGTGCGCGGCTGGAGCCCAGATCTCTCCAGTCAGTGCAGTCGTCTCTTGCTGTGCTGCTTCTTCACACATCCCAGCTCGCTCCGTCTAGCTGCCTGGGTACCGATGCCAGGGAAGCTGAAACACCGCAGGCACTGCAAGCCCACCCAGACCATAGGCTCCAAAGTGCATACTGCTGTCTCTTCCTCTGAAATTAATATCTCAGCTAGCTAAATTAAAGCGAGCAGGGTTTCACCCAGGCATGTTGTGATCACACCTCTGACTTGCAATGCAGACTTAGCATGTAAACTGCTAAGCAAGGTACAGTGCTCTCCCCACAGGAGAAGACAATGTCTGCCTGCAGGAAAAAGAACCTCAGGGCAGAAGAGAGGGGATGCAAAGCCCTTCTCCAAACGGCTCCCAGGCACTTGTCTGAGCACAGAGAGCACTGAAGTTAGAGACACAAACCTCATTTTATAAATGAGGCAGAAACCACCACAGCTGGGCAAGGTGAAGCAGGGAGGTTGAGCCACAAAGCAGGCCTCTCCCAGGGCTGAGCCCTGACTCATGAGCCCACCGCTGTAGCGCAAGGCTGTGTCTCCTGTTTCCCATCTGTATCACAGCAAAACAGTGTATTTTAGGATTTTTGCACATCTGTGAAGAGCTCAGCATCTGCAGGTGGGTCATTTCTTCTTCCCAGTTGCTCACTGCACCTCTGCAGAGCACTCTTGAATTCATCTTTGTCTGCACTCGATGTGCTGGTGAGTCTGTTGGGTTTTTATTCTTTACTTCTAAATCAGTAGACTTGCTACCATTTTTCAAAAGTGTGAATAGCTGCAACAGAAGCCATCAATTAGCACAAGCAAACAGGGCCAAAGTCCTTCCTTCCTCCTCCCCCACAGCATATTGTGAGGAGAGCTGTGCTCTTCTACTTCAGAGGCTGCTGGAGAGGCTCTGAAGTTGAGCGGTCCCACTGCCACCTTTGCATCTGCTCTAGGATGGACAGTACGCTTGACATGAGGGAAGCAGGATGGGCCATCAGTGCTGGCACCAAGACAACAGGAGCAAGACCAGCTCAACAGCAGCAGGAAAGGAAGGCAATTTTTTTCCCCTTTCTGTTCCAGAAAGCCTTTCAGGGAGAGCCAGGCAAGGGAGGTTGCCAGAGGTTGCCTGTTTTTTTCAAGCGCTGTTCCCCCTTCCTAGTATTCAAGAAGCTGCAGAGGGAAACCCCTCCAGCAGCTTTGCTTAATTACCCTGATCTGTGGAGAGGCTAGAAAAGCCTCTCTGCTGAATAGTTTGCAAACTGGACCATGCGTGCCAGAAGATTTCTGTTGATTAGATGATGCAGAGTATTAATTAGAATATAGATTATATGAAGAGGCTTTACCATATGATTTCTGCCATTTGGTCCGGGCATGTACTTTTCTTGCCACACTGCTTTTTCTCCCAGAAAACCAGCCTCATGGAGCCAGCCCAGCTCCTAGCACAGTTCCCATCCAACTAGGAAGAGGCCGATTGTATTCCCACTTGTGAGTGAGAGCACTGGTGCTTACCAGCTTTGTGAAGTATGCTAAGAATTAGAGCAGCATTGACCAAAACCCACTTAAATGTACAGCTTCTGCATGAGACCACTCCGCCTGCCCAGCCCCTCAGCTGGTGCCACCGTGATCAAGTTGAACACCGACCACCAGCCAAACCAGGCATGGGAAGCGCAGTCAGGTGGACAGTGATTTAAGTGCCAGCATACGCTTGGCACAGGCTCTGCTTCGTCCCTTTTCAAGCCACGTCAGAGCAGGAAGGTTGTTTCAGCCTCTGGTCACTATGTGTTTGCTGGGACCCTGGGGAGTTGCATGTTCAGTGCCCTTGGGCCATGCTCTGAGTGGCTCTTCCCAAGTGCAGAAGGACATCTGGGATGCAGTTACTACTACAATAATTTTTCAAACCACAGAGCAGATCAATAACCTATCTTGCCTGCTGCTCTTGCCAATGGCCACAGGACCTTGTGAGCAAGGTGCAAAGATCCCATATTGGTCAGTCTGGGAAACATGCGGCCCACAAGGGACATTTCTTTCCAACCTTTGCTTGGCCTACTCCCTAAAACACGGTTTATAGCTTATTACCCACATAAATACATTTTTTTCTTTATGTAACCTTTTTGTGCTCTTCCAAGGACGAGCACCTTGTGGCACAGTGTTCCAGTGGCATATTACCTGTGCTTGGAGAAAATTTTCTAGTGCTGATCATGCGTAAGTAAATAGAAATTACAGCCTTGTCCAGAGCGAACAGGAGCACAGGCTTATCTCCACTGTGATATTCACTGCCTTATATACCTCTAATGTGCCCCTCTTCCTTATCCTATTTCTAAATTAAACAGTCATCCTGTTTTTCACATCTCTCATTATAGAGAGGTCTTTCCATATGTCTAACATTTGTTTGAGTCTCAATACATCAGACCATGTAACGTGCTGATTCACAGAAATCTCACGTTCTGTAATGACCCAGTCTTTGAAATCTGCCTGCATTTTAAAAAATCTGTCTCAGATTTTGACTTATCAAATGCTATCTGACCACCTCTCTCAATCAGGTTTTGCTAGTATTGCTTTCAGGTCAGATTTGATCTCAAGCTTTCACGTTTGGTTCAAACTCAAGTTTATTGAAAACAGCAGCTTTGCTCAGCCCTTTAAAAGGCTGATAAACATTCCCCTGCCATGTTTGCAACTTGAAAATGTCTTGCTGTTATCCTGGATCACAGTTCATTTAAAAGCAGGCAAACTGGCCACTGCACTTTCTGAAATACCACCTTAATATCCAAGAGCTGCTGTGCCTTCAGATGTTTCCAAAATTACTTCAGCCCCACAGACATCCCATTTCTGCAGTGCAAAACCATTTCCTTGTGGCACTAGAGAGTTATTGACAGCCACTCATTCAGCAGCATGGAAGTTGTCATGGTGCAGAGGCAGGAAGCTGGAGTGGGTTGTCCCCACTGGTACTGAACTTCACTAACTTGGTGTTCAATGCAGGTAGAAGTAAGCAGTTTCAGGTCCCCCACAAAAACTCAACTCTCTGTAGAAAACTGGCCAAGCAAAATGGCATCTGTCTTGCTTAATGTTTGCAACTGGAGATATTAAAAAGTGGCCTGGATGCAGTCCTGGGCAGCCTTCTCTAGGTGGCCCTGCTTGAGCATGGAGTTGGACCAGATGACTCCAGAGGTCCCTTCCAGCCTCAACCCTTCTGTGATCTGTGACTCTGACAACACATCTCCCTCTGTGTTTCAGCTGGTCACAGCAAATTATTGAACAACCAATGCTGTGGAGCTGAGTGCAGTGTCTGCAGCTCAGGTTCACCGCATGGAGGAGAGCTGCAGCCTGGGTCCTGCTATGGGCTCAGGCTCTTCCCCAGTCACACCCCTGTGGGGCTGCTGGGACAGCAGTTCCCCTTCATGTCCAGGGAGGGCACCTCCTGCACCACAGGATTTATTGCAGGTCAGCACACCTGAGTCAGTGACTGACCCATCCCTGCTTTTGGTCCCGAGTCTCCCCAGTTCGCTCTGGATGTTAAAGATGCAGAGGGCCCTGGCTCAGAGGTGTTTTTCCTCCTCCCCCCCCCGCCATCTTTTCCATGGTGCAATTCCCTGAAATATTTCACATCTTGTCCCTTTTATGTCTAATGTTAACTGCAAGGCATTGTACCCCTGCACTGAGGATGCATGTTCATCATACTCCGTTTGTTCCGTTTGATCCCAATGTTCAGACTGGCCAAATAAACCCAGACCCAGAAGGTTTCCTACGTGATAGTCCTCCAGCTACTCTGTGTCGTAATCCACCCTGCCTTTCATGCAGCTTTGATGTGAAATGTCCCTGGTATCACTTCATTCCCTTAAGAGCCTCTACCTGTTTGTTGCCTCTTTTTACATTTCACACACCGGTGGATTTATTTCCTGCTTGTCTTAGCCCTGCACCCTACTCACACTGAGCATCTCCATCCCCCTCAGACACCAGCCCTTCAGCACCATCTTAGAAGCCCATTTGGTCTTTTAGAAAACAAAGACTTCTCTATCAATTAAAATAAATTACATTCACTTTTACTGGCCACAGATAGCCACAGTCACTGGCTTGTGTTCATCTTTGTGTACAGGCAACTGATTTGTATTGTATTGAAAGGTTTTGATCTCTTTTCTGGGGGGGCTGATCATTGAGCTCCAACACAAAGCTCTGGCTGAATGCCATCCCTTTGCTGTTTTTAAACAGAGCTGGGACCAGAGAGGGGATGGTTCAACGCTCGGGACACCGAGCAGCAACACAAGGGCTGTGCTGCAATTTCTTTTCTGGCACTGGCTTCCCGCAAGGCTTGGAATGGTCACTTGGTCTCTTTGGCTCTGAGTGCCCCAGAAAGGCCTCGCCAGCACAGCTCCACCACCCAAACACAATTACAGCCCAGTGCAGCAGGCAACAGCTTTTCCTCGGACATCCTGAAAAAAACCTGCTCCCCAAGCATAATGATGTAACCCAGGCAGAGACTGTTTTACCCCTCTAAATGCATCCCCTGTTAGGCTGCGATGAGCACAGGTATTGTGATGAGGGACACAAAGTATTTCCATCTTTTTTTACTGCTGCCACTTGACAGGTTTGCATGGAGAAGTTTTTCTGGCGTAGCCTGGGCCAATGCATCTCCGAACCTTATGTACGAGGGACAATAGGCAATCCAGGCCTCACAGACTATTTAAGAATAAACTCCAGACTGTGAGCTGCTCAGACATCTTGGTTGTCGACTGCATATAGGTGCCATCCTAAAACTGTGAAACTGAATACCCTTAATTTAAAAATTCATGCCCAGATCTGTGCTTTGCCCTTCATCCTTGCATTTACAGAAGGCTAAATCGAGATCCCAGATTTTACATCCAAACGCTGAAATGTTCACAATTCAGACTCCTGCGAAGGCTTACAGACAAGCACATTTTAGAACGGCATCGTGTATACTGTTTATGTGCCTAAGGAAAGCCGGGGACTTTGCTAATGACAAAGAAATTGTTTTCTCCTCTGATAGTTGAGAGAATTCCTCTAATGACAATAAACCCCTTCCTTTGCAAATTTGCTTTAGGTGGATGGCAAGATTAAGGAACATCCAGCCCAGCTATGATTTTTCAGATCACATAAGTACCCTAAAAAGATGCTCATTATCTAAAGCGATGCCTCTTCCCTAATTGCAGTATACCACTATTGTGCAAGATTAATTTTTTTCCCAAATGTTGTAGATGGTAAGATAACCTTTTAGATGTGGGAGTGAGCCCCACTCGGAGAGGTAACGTTTGCTAACAGAGATGGGGGCAGGTGTGGGTCCCCCCCCCCCCGATGGCCGCCCGTGCTGTTCTGCAAAGACCGCTCTGCTCCTGTCCTTGTGTCACCCCGTCACATCCAATCTGCTGCCCCAAATCACAAATGGGAATAAAAAGGAGCACAAAACCCTTGACTAGGAGACAGTTGCAGAAAAAACTGAGGCTGACACTGAAAATCACGACAGCCCAGACCGATATCTCTGACAACTTGCATGCGCGGAGAAATGTTTGTTTGGTTGCTTTGCCTCCCGCTCCCTGCCGTTCATTCAGCCCCTGGTGCCATGCCAGGGCCCAGCAACACATCCCAGCAGGACAGGGCACCTCGCCGGAGGGGGAGCGCCTGTAGCCCCTGCTTGCCGGCAGCCGGACGGCACAAAAGCTCACTGGGCAAAACCGGGAAGGTTTGCTGTTGCCGTGAGAAGTTCAGTGCAATGGAGGCTGAAATGATTCCTGCCCAGCCACCGCAGCGGGCAGGGCAGGCAGGGGAGCAGCCTGCCTGTGCCAGAGACTTTCCTTCCCGTAGGGATAAAGGTGGGAACAAAGCTTCTTTCTTGCCTGGGTGCGTCAGGCGTAATTAGTCCCAGGGGCCAAAAGGGCACTGATCAAATTGTTGTGAGCAGGGTGGCCGCAGGACCCCAGAGTCACTTCTGTCACCTCAGGGCAATACATGGCAACGGCAAAGTTTGTGCTGAACCCCCGGAAAGCCTTTATGGCTCCTGCCCTTATCCAGGCTCCTGGCTCCCACCAGCATCAGCAACACAGCTATTGGGGCCCCATGGCTCACCCACATATGCAGGTGGCTGTCAGCATACAAAAGGCACTCTGGAAAGAGATTGTAACCCTTCTATTAGCTTTTCAAAGAATCAGCATTATTAGGACAGAAATTTATTGAGGCTTCCTATTTCTCTTTGAAAAGCTGAAGTATAACATATGCATCCATACGTATGTTTGAAATTTCTGAGCACTCCGTAAACCTTGTCATTTTAATCTTATTATATGGTTTATATTTAATCGATTGTTAGTCAGAGATGAAAATTTCACAGATCTTCTAAAAGAATGAATATTTTTAATCAGCTCATTTAGCTGGGGAATAGGATATGCATCCTTTCTCTATGCTAGCATTTTACAGCGCTGCACAGGTTCCAGCTACTGCGGGAGATGGTTACCCCTCAAAAAAAAAAAAGTTGAAAATTAATCCAAAGCTAAATCAGTGACATGATTGTATTCCTGCTACATTCCACTTAAATGCATATGTTTACAATATCCTTTAATAATAATAATTATTAAACATAGTAAAATACTTCCAAACTTGGCTCATGGCATCATTGTACTTCTAGTGGAAAAAAAATTATCTGAAGCCTTGTCAATATGCCACTTCCTCCTCCCCCATCTTTTAACAGAAGCAGCCTCCAGTGAAATAATCCAAGCTGTGTTCAAGAAGTTGGCAAGTGGGTCCAATTAAATGTGGTTTTAGTGTATTCTGGCATTTGCATATCTAGTTTGCCAAGAAGTAATGTTGTTTTAGAAAAAAAAAAAAAAACCCACAACGTAAAAAAAACAAAAAACACCAACACAAAAAACCCCTGCAATGGTCCAGACAGAGGGTGGATGGTGTGATGCATCACTGAACTTTGTCCCACGAATCACAGAGATTTAAATAAATAATTAAATAAGTCACTTTTGTCTCAATTATTGCCCCTTTTTAGTTGACAGGCTTTACAATAATCTGTATGTCCTATAAAAGAAAACATACAGAGGGAATATTAGAAAATTAATACAGTAAAAGAAAAATCAGCTTTAATATTTAGTGAATAATTTAAAAACTTAAATCACAATGACCTTTATTTCATGGAAATATTTAATGCCTTAGCAGAGCCGTTCTCTAGCTAAACAGTGATTAAATAAAGCAGTCCACCAAAACAGCACCTGTTCTCCAGGAGTAGAACTGAGAAGTCATTCGTTAGTGAACAATCATTTACCACTGCTGACAGTGGTACCTTTTTTTTTGCATCTCACTATAATAGCTGTCACCACATCTCTGGTACCCCAGCCCCCATTTCCCCACTGTCAGTATGTTACATGCTGACCCTGGCCACGCCATAGTAGCTTTAATGTCCCAGTGCCTGGACGACACCTTTGCCACCCTTTGTGGGACAGCACCAAAGGGCCACGGATGCAACTCCTCATGTCCTTGCCCCCTCCAACCCTGACCAGCATGGACTAAAACTCCAGCAGAGGGAGGATGTGCAGAAAAAAATTCAAAACACTCCAAAACCTCTGCAAACCCTAATCCTCCACAAGGCTAAGCGTAAAATGATGTTTAATGTATACTGGCCAGCCCTTTCACTCATTTATTCCTTAGATGGGACAACCTTGCTACAAAGCAAGAAGAGTTAATTAATAAAACAAAGCAGTGTGGGGTTATATGGAATCTTTAAAACCTTTATCAGTTTGCCAGTCCATTAGTGTGGCTGCATTCTCTGCAAACTCCCTGCTCCAATATGTGCAGCAGAGCAGTTAATTTCTTTTGGACTCAGTCTATGGCACCAAGCTGGTTTTTTTTTTTGCTTTTTTGGGGTTTTTTTTTGTATGTTTTTTTTGTTGTTGTTGTTTTTTTTCCCATCTTTATCCAAACAAACTATTAAATAATCAACAAATAAGAATATTTAACCCAAAATAATGAGAGGAATGATCGCTCTCCTAAAAACTATAAATTAAAGCTATCCAGTCACAAAAGAAAGTTGAGTCATCCATTAAGCAACAAAGGAGAAGGAAAAAATAGATTGCACTTGGATGTTTTTGTGGCATTGGTTGCCTCACAAATGTGCCTAAGCCGAGGCCCCAGGAGGATGGACGGCTGGAGCCTGAAATTGTTCAGAGACCATCATCAGGCAAGAGCTTCCAAAATATTAGGGTACGTCCCTCAAAAAAAGGAAAACAAAAAGAAGGAGGCCACAGTGCCCATCTGTCTGACCAGTGCGTAGGTTACGACCTGGCATTTGGAGCTGGCTATGGAGGGTGAGCCTTCACCTAGGAGCAGCCCATGGCCTGGAGAAATAGAGCACATGGCTGTGGTACAGCAAAGCCCTGTGTCACTAGGGGCCAAAACGCCCAGTACCAGTGCTGCAGCATCCTGATCCTTCACCAAAGGTCTAGGAAAGTGCGTGGTGAAGGGGCCTCCCTGTGTCACTGCCACTCTGTGGGGCTTGGGGTGCTTCCCTCTCCTTGCCTCTGGGGAGAGCAACGGGGCCATAAAATGTCCTGAGCCTTTGTCCTGCCCAGTCACAGAGACCTCTGCCTTGCATGGCTGCTGCAGGCTTGGGCAGCAGCAAGGCTTTCCATGGGGCTGCAAAATCCCCAATTTTAGGATGCTTCACTCCTTTCTCTGTTCCCTCCTCCTCTTCCAACTCTCACAAGGCATGCAGAAGAACCGCATTTAAGAATGGGGGGGTGTGGGGGGTGTGTTGTTGCAGTAATTTCCAACCCCATGGTTATACTTCACAGAGTAGTTGTCTTGCGGATGCTGTGCTAACAAGATGCTTGTCAGGCACCAGGCACTGAGCTCACAGCCACCTCGCTAACCGACAGAATTTACAGCCAGCTTCCAAGTGGCGCAACGGGCGGCATGTGTCCAGGGTAGCAAAGTGATCTCCTAGGGGAAACAGGGTTGGGCAGGTAGGAACAAAATGGGGCAGTCGCAGGGGTACCCACAGAATCTGAAAAAATGCTACAGCTGATATCACTAGTCCCCTTCTTTTTTTTCTAAATAAATAATGTGGACACAAACCAGGGGTTCCAGCAAATGCTCACTGAAGACCACCAAATATCTCAGGAGGATTTGTGATGGGATGAACACTTCCATAATAGCTTAATTTCTGCCCAGTATCCTGAGCTGAACTTATGTTTAAGCATACACCTCTGGTGTTCTCCAGAGGACTTGAAAATTATTTTATCTCACTGACATATAACTCCGGGAGAACATGTTCAGCTCGAATCAACCAACATCAGAATGGTGCATAACCAAGCCCAACATCAGGGATCAAACACGGTGCACAAAGGGGATGGAGAGGTAGCAGAGAAGATGTGGTGAAAACACTCCAAAATATCAAACTCCGCATCCAGCCCCAGGATAAACATAACTTTCACTTCCTTTTATATTTTTTTTTTCATTATTTTTCAATAAGTTCAGTGGCTTTGAATGAACCACACCATTTTACCCAGCATCCCCAATGCCTCACCCAGTAGGAGGGCAGGAGAAAGGCAGGGACCTCTGATTCACGGATGGGGTCTCTCACTGACCTAACAATGATACTTCAACTGTGAGCTTCAAAACCAGGATTCTGTCATCTGTAAAGGCACGAGAAGGAAACTTTCTTTGTTCAAAAAAAAAAAAAAAAAAGCCTTTGAGATGAATTAAAAATGCTTCATCCTCCAGGACTGCACCAGGAGTGAGGCTCACAGCCTTGCTGTGGTATATTGCTTCCTTCCTAAGAGCCAGCAAAAAAATAAAAAAAGAAAAAAACCAACAAACCCTCATAATGCTTTTTGTCCTTACTAAGAATCAAAGTGGTGTAGAAAAGAGGCTTTATACCCCCCATTCCCATGGCCTGATTAATGTGCTCTGTCTTTCAACATGTGCTTTCCCTTAAACCTCATTTTTCTGTAATTTCCTTCATTCTTTTAACAATGTGCTTATCCTTCTCCTAAAAAAAGCCATTATTTACAGATGTTCCCTCTCTTCTCACCACATTCAAGTCCAAAGTTCAGGCTCCTCCTCCTTCTTCTAAATAAAAGGAGATATGATCAGAGATAAGATCATTTCAAAAGGTGAGCACTGTTATTAAATTTTAGCAATACATGCTAAGCCAATGTCTTTGTACATAATTTATTTCTGCTCCAGACATATTCCTACCCTGTTCTGGAAGTTAAAACAGCTACTCAAAGGAGCTGGGTATTTCCAAAATCAAGATTTTGCCTGCCATTAATACAGGCAGTTTTGAACTGAAGGAATCCAGCTCAGCCATGAACGACTGTAGGACCTATCAAAGGCTTGTGTTAAAAAAAAAACCAAACCAAACCACAACCCAATGCATTAAATGGTCGTGCTTTTGTGTGGGGGAGCCCTGAATCTGAAGAGCATAAACCTAAAATAGAAGGCTAACATTAGGATGAGTGCTAGTCATCTACTCGCTGTCTTGAGAGTGACTCACATGTAGTTCATGTCAGGTAGGTCCCAAATCTTAACATCTCCACTCACTCTCAGGCTCGTATTCCACAAAGAAGGATTGAGAGATCAGACCCTTACATTATGGTTATTTTTTTTTACAAAAATAGCCTTGAAATACAGCACCCACTTATCCAGCTCCAGACTATCCAGCTGTGTAGTTAGTTCAGAGCAAAACACTTCAAAATCAGCTTATACCATCAGGTATTTCTATGATTTGCATACCCCTCATCCCCGGGAAGGCAGCGAGCACTCCCATCACCATTCCCTGCTGAGAAAGGGCAAGTGTGGTTGTTTTAATGACCTGTTTGCATCACTCCACATTATCCAACTTCTTTCCAGAAGCAGCACTTCAGTCATTTTCAATCCCTGCAGCAGAAGCATGCCTACAAACCTGCTGTTGTTTAGGGATGAAAGTACTGTTTGCCACAAGATGCTCACCTCCAGCAGGCTCACTGGTGAGAAAGCAGGGAACCATCCAGCTTGGCCCTACAGACCCAGCTTGGCCCCAGTGTTTTCCTCGCACCATCACCTGGCACAGCACCCTCGGGCTGGAAGGTGAATATGGCTCTGCTGTATTTTCTCTGCTCAGCAGGAATCCTGCCTTTTCCTCCAAGCTGCAACCTTCATGTTATATTTTAGAGAGAATAAAAGAGCACATTAAAATTAGTGCTCTGTTTTTTTAAAAAAAAGGGAAATGAAAAAATGGGTCTACTCTCATTTTTAACTACTGGTTATAGGCTTTAAAAGGTCTTCCTGACATGGGCTTCTTGTTGCAAATTTAGGCTAAGAATAACAAATTTCCTAAGGAAAGCGCTGCTTTACGCCATTTTTGTGCCCTTACCTTTTTTTTTTTTTTTTTTTTTTTCCCCAATTGCTTACAGAAATGAAATACATTTATGTTTATCACACTGGACTGGGCAAAACACATCTTTGTGTTTACCTTATGTCTTGGGAGCCTTTTCCTTTCCTTGAGAAATCCTTGAAAGTTAAGTCACAGTCAGTTATCCAACTCTGGCAGAGGTATGTTGGTCTGTCTGTCAACAGGGAGCTCAGCATTCATGTATTCATTAAACTTCATCCTCATAATTAATAGAGATGTACGACTCTTCATTCCTCCAAAAATTAAGAATTGCCTAGTTAGTCTCAGCTTGTTAAGTCCCTCAGTCATTTGAAAATAATGAAATATTGGTATTTACAGTGTTTTCAAGCTGTCATATATATAAGCCTGAAAATCATCTACAAACAGCAATCGGATTCTGGATAGACGGTGCCAGTCAAATTACTTTAAAAAGAGAGAATAAGCTACGGCAAATGAAGACCTAGTAGCTATAGCCTATGAAGATAGGATATGTTTCATTAAGATTTTAACTGTATTTTATCTTGGTATGAATTTCCAAAATTATCTCGACATGAATCCTCACTAAGTGTGAATATGTGGCAAATGCAGTTGAAAATAAATCTTATCTTCTATGATAAACCTCTATCAGTTTCAAGGGGTTTTATTTATAGATAAAGTACATTTTTAAAATTGTAAAATGTATATTGGGAACACATCCAAAAGTTTATAAAAAGTAGCTTTAATGCTAAAATTGAAGAAAATTTGACAAAAGCCTAAAATGTAAAATTGAGGGTAGTTTTTATTTTCTTAATAACTGTAAATAAGATTTAACCAAAATGTATTTTGGGAAGGTTGTGAAAGAAATATTTAAATCCCTATCTAGGTTTACATCTAGATACAGCGTATATCATGCCGTAGAGCTGTTTTGAGACAGTTAAGCCTTTTAATATACCTCCTGTAGTACTGAAGCAGTAACATATTGCTTTACCAGTTAAATCCTTTCGGAAGTCATGATGTACATGTAACTTGCTCTCTAAATATTTTACTAATTTCAAGCTGGGTTTCATTCACTGTGTTGTAGTGGCTGGGGAGGTACTGTGTAAATCCGTATCGGGCATGTTCCAGAGGTGGCATAAAAAAATCCTTCTTGGTGCTCAGGTTAGTGCCGATAACGGCAGGAATCACAAGTAATAGGCTGTACAAGACCATGTCATGTTGGCTGCTACGTACGAACACTCAAACACATCTTCTAAAGATCATTAAGGTATAACTGAGGCTGTGGTTTTGTTGCACACCTAAATAAAAATTAGCAAGTTAAAGTACTTCCTCACACGCATACACATATGTTCATCCACAACATGCATTTTAAAGTGCAACGCTAAGCTTAAGAAATACCAAAACACCACCCATTAAAACATCCTAAAAAAATAATCACCAGCTACATTTTGCAATTAATCATTCATTTATTTCCTTCAATCCCGAAAATCCCCAATCACATGGAAATTTTAGCTCCAAGGCTAGACTGCATAAACTCTTTTAGCCCCAAGCAAAAGCTTGTTACAGCCAGGCTGTAAAATCTTACAAAGAAAAGAGAATTTGGCCCTGCAGTAACAACCGTGGTACAGGAGAGGCACAAAGTCTGTCCCAGTGAGGGGAGTGCTTTTGTAGAGGGTGAGCACTTGTGGCCCCCTACTACAAATGATTAATATGAAGGAGTTATCAAGAATGAAAACCTGTATGTTCTGCACAAAGATGACTGTATTAGAGGAGTGACTGCCTTCTAAAGAAAAAAAAAACCTGAAGGTAAGAAACTAAATTAAAGCAAAATGAACCCAAATATTATAGGCAGATGACTTAGTTAATTTTTCAGACTAACAGAACTTGTCTAACGCAAGAAATTCCAACATAAGAAAAATACTCCTGGTCAAATATGGATTATTTTTGAAAAAACTCTTTTTTTTTTTTTTTTTTTTTTTGGCAGGCAGCTCCATCACTTGAAACCTCTGCAGAGTTTGCCGTCACTGTCACAGTTAAGCCTGTTCCACCTTTGGCATTACTGCTGCCTGGCTGTGCAGAAGGCTCACCCGTCTCTTGTTCTGGCAGAGCTGGGGAAGCTGTGTGTTATTTGCACTGAGAGCAGTTTGATTTGACCATCAGTTAAGAGGAATGCTTATTTTTTAGCCTACAAGACTAAAATGGATAATCTTTCCCAAAAGGATCCAATCTCTCTTCAGTAAGACCCATTAACAGGTTTAGTTGAATTTTATCACACTAGAAAGAGCTGCTGGCAGTAGGTTTTAATAAGCAAGGCTCTTCTTCCTGTGACTATCTTAATTTGCCGGCAAAAGGGAGTGTTTCCACCTTCTGCCCAAAGGCATTCGTACAAATAAAGGAAGAGCTCCTCTCTTACCATCTAGAAAATATTTTTTATTACCAAACTCACTGCGTTTAATGACATGATTAAAATAGGAGTGAAGTGCAACAACAATTAAACAAGAACTCCTGAACTAGAGTATTTTCAAAGAGCCCAGATTTGTGCATCACTTTTTCCTCACATCAAAAGCATCGGACACTTCCGTTAAAATTCACATTTACCACCCCAGTAAAAAAACAAACAAACAAACAAGCCACCTTAATGCTTTGGTTAGATTTCTTTAATAAACAACCATACTCTCTGGAAATATTTCACTTTGGAAATCACATGGACAAATAATGTTAATAATGTATAAGATAGAGAACACTGCAACGGAGGACTACATGACAGTATTTTAGAATCATTTTTCTAATTTTAGGGTATTTTTGCATACTTGAAATATATTTCACCTTCACTCCGAAGGAATCTGCATTGCTTCGAAGTGAGGGGAGGAAGCAGGTAGATATTTTCTCCCCTTCCAAGTTCTCCTCAGCTACGAATTGCTGCAGCATCATTGATCATAAATATAGGGTCTCAGGGCTTCAATTTTGAAAGTAGGCTGGAAAACTGTATTTTAAAAGTTATATATTAGGATTCTGTTAAAAAGTTGTAACAATTGCTTATTTTGGAATTAATTAGGGGAAAAAAGTCAGTCCACGACTGGCAAATCACTTGATCCAAAGCAGAGGGTATGCTGTGGCAGGGAGAGAAGACAGAGGTGCCCTTTCCAAGCAGGTGAGCCAGCATGGCTGCTCGGGTGAGGTAGCACAGGGGGAAAAAGGAACCTGTCCCTTTGCAAATTAATTTTCAGTTTTAATTTAGGCTTCCAAGAAGGCAATGCAAGTTTTGATGGGATATGCTTAGGCTCAGTAGAAGTATACGGAATTGTTTGGTATTTGCTTTTACCCTAATGCAGGAGAGCAGGAAAAGCAGTGAGGGTTCCTTCCCTTCCTTAGCCAGAAAGTTTTGTTTTAAACTCCTACCAAGTTGTTCTTTAACTTGCACCTAAACCATACAAAGGTCTTGGTAAGTAGATGGTCTGTAGGACACTATACCTGTTTGAAAAGTCAAACCCTGAAACTCGAGTTTAGAGAAATCCTTTGTAATTTAAGAATATTAAGCTATCAGGGGCATTGGTTAAAAAAATAGCCAAATGACACATTTAGCACGTTTCCTGTGTGTCTTGAGCTACCAGTACCTCAGTTAAAAAGCAACGACTATCACTGCTCAGAGAAAGTCTTCTGAACCTGCAAAGTTTAGATCATACAGTTTCCATCCCCACAGTTTGCCTTCAATCATCATGGCAACATTAACAGTGAGGATTTTGTTACCACATATCCTCAAGCCAAATAAAATGTTCTCTCATGTTTCCCTATCTAGGGAGCGTATAAAAAAAAAAAAAATTACAGCTATTTAGATGTCAGTACATTAAACCTTATGGGGAGAAGCAACACACAGGAGTACGTTTCACCTTTTCATTGAAGAAACACTTTGATAGCCACAAGTGTGTGCTGCACATGTATAAACCATCTAGATAAACCCCAAAAGTATAAAGGATATTTTGAATTATTTTGTCATTAATGGATAAATTATACTTTCTGTTACCCTTCTGAAGAAGGGCTCCTTCTAAATCTTGTGAGAATCTATAATCCGTGAAAATCTTAATGTTGGAGATCGAATGGTGAATCTGCCTAGAGCCACATCCAAAGCTCATCAGCTGCACAGATTTCAGAACTGCACTATTAGCTGTTTTTCATTCTTGATGATACTTTAAACCGTCTTAACTACACATAATATTCTATCATCTGAAAACCTACTGAAATGGCCTGCTGCTAGTAAAAAGAATATGTGTCTGAAGGCGCTAACATTGACAAGGGGAAATGTTTCAAAATATCTGTAGCCACTCAAAAAAAAAACCAAACCTGCCCCAAACATGGCAAATCATGACTTTGAACTGTTACAAAGACTAGAACAGTGAAAAAGATCATTTTAGCTAAGTACACATGACTGCAGATGTAGGAAGATAAGCAGAATAGTGTTAGGTAGGTACAAAGATTCACTTGATCAAGGCACAACTTCAGTTGTACCAAGGCAGACGACAAATTTAATGAAATGTTTAAATTAAGGTTGGGTTTTTTTCCCCCTTCAGATTGGTCCTGCTGTCTCTGTTCCAGACTTCTAATTTAGCTCTACAAGCGTATTCCCATTGGGGTCTGCAGTGCTGGTCTCTTTCCTAGGATGGAGCGGCCTCAAACAAGAATTCTGTGTGTATTCTCCAAGAAGCATCCAAACCATGTCTTTTTCAGAGGTTTTGCAAAACTTTTTTATTATTATTATTATTTTCTTAAAGAAATGTTTAGTCCATAAAAGAAATGCCCAAAGAGACTTGGGGCTATTTTAATTTTCTTCTGTAGTACAGACAGTTTTGATGTATCACTGGTATTTTGCACATTTTGATTGCCTACTGTAATGCTGACGGCCAGTCACTACCCAGCCAGTGCTTCAGATCAAGTAGTTGCCTTCTGCTCTAGTGTTCTGATAGAGACTGAACACAAGAATGAGCCTGAGAGAGCTCCTTGGGGTGAAATTAAGCCCAGAAAAGGAATTGTGTGTCTGCATAGATCTTTGCATGGTAGCGAAATTTCTGGAATTTAATAGATTACTTCTGCAAAAGTCTTTAGGAAAACAAAACAAACCAAAAAATCCCTCTACAGAATGATCAAGAGCTACACACACAGAAATGCTTTCAAAACACAAGCATTTAATTTTTTTTTTAAATGTTAAGTGAGATGTAAATATGTACGTTAGCAACAAAGTGCTCAAAAGCATACTGAAAACATATTCCATACACAGTTAGCAATAGAAGTCTGTACAAAAGTAATAAAGTTACACATTATAAAAAATACTCCGTAACTATAATTTAAAAGAGGGAAAAAAGACAAGGGAATTGATTTCTCAGTTGATATAATTTATTGCAGTTAGCACACAGTTTAAAAATTCACCAACACACCAATAGTACAAAACTAAACAGCATTATAAGTTATTCCCCCCTCAGGAAAATAAAACATACTATGATTGTCAAAGCTAGATGTCAGTCTAAGTTTTAGAACAAAAGAAGAATGTGAAACTAAGGAAAGGATAAAAGCAATCACTCACGAGGACCACAAAAAAATCCAAGAGAAAGTCCATTTTCCTCAGACACTGATTGTCTTCTCTAACTTAAGAAAAGAATGTAGTTTTAAAACCTAGAAACTATTCAAGTAACTAAAGATAACGCTCCAAGGCCATTTTCACAGCTTTTTTTTGTTTTGTTGTTTTAAATGCCATTACAGCCAAATTAACACACATTTGACCAAATATTTCCAAAACAGTCCAGCAATACACAATGGAGTTTTCCATTCAGTATCTTAAGCACAAAAATAGGCTATGTTTACAGTAGTTAAGGCGATCAAATTTTAAACAAAAGCAGAGGAAAAAAAAAATAAAAGGAATAAAAAAGGAAAAAACAGCAAACGTTTTCCATGCTACTCCCATAGACCTTATTTGTAAGTGCAAGACAGGAAAACAAACACTGTGCAAAATGCTTTTGACCTGCGTGTTGGTCATTAAAACCACACGTCAGGCTGCAGTCTCTGCTGCTTGGATACACATAGTCCTTCCCCTGCCCTCCCCCGGCCCCCCTGTCACTCAGGCCTTCACAGGCCTTTCAACCCGAGCTTTTTTTTTTTTTCCTTCCCTTTTTTTTTTTTTTTTTTTTTATTCCACATCCTCTTTTCTACTGGGCGTAAAAAAAAAAAAAAAAAAAAAAACACCTTTGTGTGGGGGGGGGGGGAGCGAAGGAACTAACAACATGCTCATCTCATCTGGGGAAATGGACGCACCTCAGTTGGAGCTGGCGTGGGGTCTGTGCAATTAGAAGGGGTCTGGGGTTAGTAAATGCACACCGCACATGCAAATCTCGAAGCCTGGTTGTAAACATTCATTTATTTTTTTTTTTTTCCTTGTTAACGTAGCTAAATCGGCGACTCATAGCTTAAGTTCTTCTCAACTTAAAGACAGTGGGAAAGTAAATTTAAATTAGATAAAATAAAAACAGTGCATTTCTCTTCTTCGTAACACCGGCATTTTCAACGGTGTATTTTTTTTTTTTCCTAAGGAAATTAAATAATTTTCAACTCACTCGTTAAAGTTATACAATGCAAACAAAGACAAAAATATACTGAAAATCATGCATTTCTGTAGCGTTAATATTTACTTTTCAAGACTCAACTAAGAGCATCAACACAACCTGCCAAGTTCTTTGATACCTCCCCCCGGCCCATGTAATCAATTACAGTATACAATAACAGTAATTCACATTTTTTTAAACACACAGTTCATCACTGCTGAAGCTGCAATATCCTTTTTCATCCCAAGCAAACCTTCACATAAGACAGAGTCCCAGTGATCCCAGTGTACTCTCAGGGTTTTTGTTTTATGTTTTTGTGTTGGTCTTTTTTGTTTGTTTGTTTGTTTTTGTTGTTTTCTTTTTTTTTTTTTCCAGTGGGAACTGTCAGAAATCCAGAAGTTGCCATAATAAGTTTTAAGTCAACCGCTTGTTTAAAAATAGATAATCCAGCATTTCAGAAATTTTCCATTTGGGTCTAAAAGCATTCAGGTTTCCAACAGCTAGAAAGGACTCATGCAATTATAGAAATGTAAAGGAAGTGACAAAATTCAGATTCAAAAAATCTACATTCAGATTTTAAGAGGAAAAAGATCGAGAGCTTAAAAGAATGCAATGTTTTAGGGAGAATAAAGCCACATCCAAATTTTCTGAATTGGAGATTCCTTAGGAGTAAAGTATCCACTGGCTTCTATTCCGAAAAGGGGAAAAAAATACGCTCTGCAATTTGTTACTTTGTTGGATTACCTCTACAGTTCATTTTTATCGGAGTGCTAAATTAGTGAAATATTCATGCTGCCTTAAAGTGCAAAAACAAGCTAATAGCCAAACTTTCAGTTCAAGGAAACAAGACTGCTTTTAGACTGTACCACAACTATATAGATTTATATATATATTATTTATATATATAAAAATTTTATTTCCAAAGTTCTTGTGAGCTATCTTCTAAGGTCCAGTCTCTGACAGTAGGTAAGCTCAGTGCTTCGCTTTTGACAGACAATGAGTTCACCAACTCACAGTGAAACTTCCGAATGTGTCTGTAAAGGTCTCCGGACTGCGTGAACCTGCGTTCACACCACTTACAAGCATGAGGCTTCTCCCGCGTGTGAACCACTGCGTGGCGGCTCAGGTTGTGGGAGTACTGGAAGCTCTTCCCACACTGGGTGCAAGTGTAGGGCTTTTCACCTGAATGAGTCCTCTCATGACGTTTCAAGGTGTACATGCAAGAAAAAGTCTTACCACACAACGAGCAGGTCGGGACATTGACATCGGTAGCAGGCTTGCTGCGGATCCCGTCCTGCTCTCGAAAGTGCGTGCTTAAATGGATCTGCAGGATGTGGGGGCTAGGAAAGACCTTGTTGCAGAGAGGACACATGAAAATTTGGCCAGCGGGGCTAAGTATGTTTGACACGTAAGGGAGCAAGCTGCTGTCCATGTTGCCTTCCACCTGGACTCTCTCGTTCTCTGGAGTTATCATTTCATCATCGCTTGCCTTGTCCTCTCTATCTAGCTCCCTCAAGACCGAATCTTCCCTCATCGGAGCCAGGTGGGCCGGCTCATACTGTACCCTGTTATTAGTGCTCACACTTTCTTTCACAGTGCTATGTTCCATATCATAGTCATTAGTGCCAACATCACTCTCATCACAGGAAGCCTCTTTCTCCACCTTCACCTGAACCAGGCTGCTTCTAAGCATGTCCTGTGAAGAGAAATAAGAACTGTTCAAATTTTCAACTCCTGAAAGGCTGGACTTGACAGACAGGTCCAGCACGCAGTCAACATCTGCTGAATCCCTCACGGAGGTGACAGACCTCTGGGACAAAGACTCTGTTGAGCTGCAGGGGCTGGCTACTGTTTTTCCAGCTGCTGCTGCGTGTGTCTCTGCCTCTCCGCCAGTCTGGGGAATGCCTGCTGAGTCTGAGGGCAATCTCATCCACATGTTCCCAGGCTCGGCCGCCAAGTCCCTTTTGCTAGGCAGGATGTTCAATTTTTCATCTTCTCCGTCGTCTTCATCACTGGGCAAGTCTCCTGGCATGTGGCTGCTGCCGTCGGAGAGGCTCTCCACTTTGTCTGAACAACTTGAGGCGTCTTCCTCCTTTTTTGTACTGTCTGCCTCCGTGGTTGCTTTCTCTTTCAGCTTCTTTTTGCAGACTTTGACAATGTCATACATGTGGAGATAACTGGCAGCTGCTAGCACGTCTTCAATGGGCAAGTCTTTGAACTGGAGCTTTCCTTCGTACATGAATTCAAGCAGGAGAGCGAAAGCTGGGGCTGTAACAATGTCGCTGTTCAGATGAACAATGTCCCTTTTGTCCAGCTGGTCCTTGTAAAAGAGGTGGAAATACATGCTGCATGAAGCCAGTACAGCTCTGTGCGCTCGGAACTGGGCATCTCCTACCAGAACAGTGCAATCACAAAGAAAACCCTGATGTCTCTGCTCACTCAGACACTGTAGCAAATGTCTGCTGTGGTCAGGAAACTCCATACTGTCTTCATAACCTAAAAGCAACGAGATTTTGAAAAATTAAATGTAGGTCGGAATCACAGAACTTACAAATCCAAGTTATTCCACTCTAAAACCCTTGTATTTATATTGCCAGAATTCTGGTACTGACACCATGCAAAGATTATTTAACACGCATGTATGATGGCAACTCTTCCCCTGATCAAGCACTCAAGGTATGATTTCCTTTTCATGATAAATAAGTAATTTTAATAAGCACATAGGTACATTTGTAATTTTTTTCAGAAGTACCACTGCTGTTCAAAAAATCTGTTCAACAATCATTTTTTAAGGGAACTTCCTCCAGACTGCGTACCTAGGAGGGCAGACCACCCCCCCCCCCCCGGTTTTTTTTTTTTTAATTATTTTTTTTTTAACACTAAGTTTGAGATCATGGGGGGGGGGGATATCAGGTTCTCAACCCTGTTTTTTAAA
>JANIJG010024879.1:0-13599 GCA_024611175.1 Megaceryle torquata
ACATTTCCCAACTACATTTCCCCCCTCCTTATGCATAATTAAATTGATTAAAATGTTATAACTTAAAAAGATCTCTAAGCTATAGAAAGAGGACTAGTCCAATACAGCCTGGAAAGGAAACATCTCTTCAGTGGAAAATAAGGCTACTTTTTGCTGAAGAGCTCTATAGCACTTTCAGCACCATTATACATGACCAGGTACACATTCTATGAAAGCAATCATTTGTAGGTGAGCTATATTTAGAAAACACTGATCTGATGTTTCTACAGGACCCTAATTTAATATACCCAATGCAAATGAGACAGAACTGACTGGAAAACAAAGTCAGGTTTGGCAATTCAAACCAGTGAAAAGTTTCTCCTATGTTATTTCTTAAATACAACTGCAATCTGAAAAGCCTGATGGTCCATAGTTAGGACCCATAAAACTTAAACAAATTTATACCATCTGAAAGTAGTCCTATCCTTTACACAACTCCAGCATCATGGTCAGCACACCCACAACAATCTTCCTGTTGAAGTTCAGCAACTAGATTCTGAACTAGTCCTGAATCTTAATTCAACGTCAATCCACTAATTCCACCCCAAAACTTCTGCTCACTCTCTCCATCCAGTCTATATCCTTATGTATGTATGACAGCTTCTATTATCATACCCAGAGGAATGCAACTGGCATTGTATCCTAAGTTTTGTCCAGCATGTTCAACTAATTCCCAGCCAAATTATCATAAATTTCTTCAAAAACTACCAGACAAGGACTGCAAATTAAAGTAACTCATAGAAAATAAGCTGAAGCAATATTTCTCATTTAAAGGTTACCAAAAAATATTTCAAAAGGTGGATAATTATTGCTGTAAGGGCTACTTATGGGGAAAAAAACCCCAAAACATAACAAAACAAACAAACAAAAAACCACCCAAAAACCCCCAAAAAACCGAACAAAAAAAACCCACACAAACTGCAAACAGACTCAGTTTCTCACCCATCCTTCTATTTCTCTTCTACTGGAAATTCCCAAACTATCTATAATACTGCTTCAAATTCTGGAAGACAGAAGAAAAAGTGCAGCACTTGTACTAGAAATGACCACTGAGTCATTGAAAAATATAATTCCTTTACCTAAGAATAAGGTCTACTTACTCAAGCTTTCTGGTGGGGAATAGAGTCACTTTATGTTCAAAAACAAGTCTTGTAGAAATTTACTAGCATGTCTTTCATCCATACACATCCTTTTGGTCCAGGTGAAGTGTTAAAACAGAGAGAATAAAAAATAAAATAATTTCCATAAACACTTGCTTCAGAACAATACATTCATTCCTATGATCCATATTTCTGAGATCATAACAGGTATTTGATTATATAAACTTCAGTTACAGAAAACAGCTGATAAAATTATTTGGCTTAAGTTATACTATTTAGCTGTTCAGTCTCTAAAATGTATATTTTTTTACTACTATCCACTATTTTCCTGGCGTCTACTTTACTTCATGATGCGTATTTTTATCTGTTCTTGGGAATATTACTACATTAACTTACAAATTAAATAATATCTGAATTCTGATGGTATCTGTGATGGTGGTAAGACACAATTACAGGTTACCCAGGGAATCTGTGGGTGCTCCATCACTGGATATGTTCAAGGCCAAGTTGCATAGGGCCTTGTGGTATCTGGTCTGGTGAAAGATGTCCCTGCCCATGTCAGGGGAGTTGGAATTGGATGATCTTTAAGGCCCCTTGCAAGCAAAACCATATGATTTCAATAGCCCAAGCACATTACAGGAATTAATTCATGGAGTAGCACACAATAAATAAGGCAAGAATGTAAAATATAACCCTATGCCACTAATTTATTCAGAGATTAGAGGAAGCTATTTGATCAAGACTTACAAGATTCCATGACTATAAAACATGGATGATACATCTTTTACAATGATACTTCAATTACCATATAGGTAAAATACAAAACTCATTCTCTTTTACTGAGTACCTTTTAAGCAGTAAAGAACCATTTATTCATCACAATTTTGCTTCCTAAAAAAATAAGGTAGAACTATACCACACTAACAAAATTTCTTTTAAATTACTACTTAATTTCTCCAACTCAAAATTCCACGGAAAACCACTGAGATTAAAAGTCAGACCATATTAAAGCCATTTACAAGAAACGGTAGTCGGGAATAACAGCAGTTATGTCTTCAAACATAAAGGAAGCATTATTCAAGTTACGAAAGCTTAAAAATCGTGACACATTAATTTGCAGCAGCAATGGCATTGGAATGTGTTGTGAAATCACTAACAAGTACATTTCCAACACATTCATTAACTTCATATAACGCAAATTAACATTTACCACAGAAGACAGTTTTCACAATTGTATTAATAAACCTGCTTAAGCTATCTAAGTTTGCCTCTGAAGTATCAAGGATAATTGTTCAGCTTCAGTGGAAATTATACAGCAAACCTGTATGCACCAGTCATTAACAACCATGTACTTCATGTACTGGTTTGGGTGCGTGCATCAACATACTCTAATCTTTATTTCCTTCTGGACATTTAGTTATTTCTTAAAACAACTTTCTAGGTTGTTCTTAGGAAAGTTGTAACATGGTTGTTTCTTAGGAAAGTTGTAACATGGGAAAATATCACTAACAAGAATCAAAAGGCAAACAACAGTAAAATACCCCCTTCATGCAACTCACACATGTAAAATACAAAACCAGAGGATTTCAACAAAGTAGTATTTAAGACAATCAGGATTGTTGTTTTGTACAACAGATATCCTTTAATAGCAATGAACTGGAATATGTATCAGATTAAATCTTTGCTTAAAAAAAATTATCAAAAAAATTTTAGTTCAAGGTTTAATTTGTTTGTTTGTTTTTCTGTTGTGGTTTTATTTGTTTGTTTTTAAAATAATAATTCAAAAGCAGGAACAATTAGTCAAATACACAGACTCAGACCTATTTAGTTTGTGGCATAATATGAGGAAAATACTTCCAAATATAAATAAGCCTTAGAGGTTACTAACAACTGCTTAGTGAGCCTCAGAAAGAAAAACAAAAAAATCTCATTGCATTTAGTTCTGAGACTGATAAAACTACCTTGTATACCTCTGAAATACACTTCAGCTGGGTCAAAGTGGAGCCCATTGGGGACCAAGGGGCAAAAAAAGAGTTAAAGGGTGAAACAAATGATGAAATCAAGGATATTCAGAGGTTTCTAATGACCAGCTCTGTGCTTAACTGCTGCCTTTTGGAGGAGGGCAACCTTCCCCTGTTTCTTATGCACTGTGTCTGTCTTCCTTCCATTGTCAGGAAGAACTTGATTTATTGTCCCTGGAATGGGTGAGTGACTGTGGGAATGTTCTTCCTTATGGTGGGCAGTGCTGCACAACACTTGCACTCCTCTCTATCTTCCCTTAACAAAAGATGATGATAATGCACATGAGAGGTTATAAGTTAGAATGTGGTAACCTTTCCCAGGTGAAGTTACCACAGTAAACTTTATACTCTCCAACTACCCAGAGGGAGTCCATCATATCAAACACACTGACTGTAATACAGAACCTTACTTTGTGGAAATGTATGTCTACTTTTTTAAATGTATGCAGTCATGCTAAGCATCTGAACATGTAACTCCAATTTTTTCAAATTACATGTTTTAAGTAGAATGAGGTACTCATAAAACACTTCCACAGTTTTGCATGTGTACTATAGAGAAACAAAATAATTTTCCTTAAAAGATTTAATGTCTTGAATATTTTACTATGTCCCACCACAGCTGTATTAACAGTGATTTTGTAAGTAAGCAAACAAAAACTCAGTCTGTGATGTTGAGAAACTGAGCGTTCCATACATTTTGCAGTGTACTATAAACAAGGAGGGCAAAGAAATCAAGGAAAGCTTTATTTTAGCTAAGTAATTTGCAAAGACGACAAGGGGCAGCTCCTCGTTTCCTGTAGGGACTTCTGCCAAGTTTTCACAGTCTAAGCACAGGAACTATTCATGCTCCAAAGTCTTGACTCCTGTCTTCTAGAGTTCATCTTCATACAGAGCCTATAACACCCTAGTTTAAGTTATTGTCATTCTTTTATTTTAAAGGAAAAATATATCATGCGCATCTCAGTGACTACCGTGAGCACTGTATTCAAAATATGCATTAAAAAGACAGACACCAGGCAGGTGTGTAAAATGTCATCATAAATAGAAGTTACAAGTATGTGAAAAAGAGGATATATAACAGAAAGTTTTACAATCTTGACCGTAATCATTATTGTTATTGATAGCTATAACAAAAATCAGGCTAACAGGTGACATCACAGCTCTGTATGATAGAGTTGGTGACAGTTGAACTGATCTGTGAAAAAAAGCTGGAGTTCTATCTCTAAAAAAACCCCCAAATGGTATATCTGTACTTGTAAAGGACCTTTGCAGTCTTCATTCCTTCATTTTCATTTATCTTCCTTGCAGCTGCTAATTCTGAAGCATCTTTATTTCATTGAAAATTATCTGTCAGTGACAGCCTCCAGGACAGAGGAGATTCACAGATGCATGACACCTGTGAAGTCAGTTTAGCTTTATGGAACTTCAGGTTATTTGGTGAAAAAATTACTAGGAGAAATTCTGTCTCAGATGTATACACTTGTGCTGGGAATAAAGTTGCTGATCATGATGAATTTATTAGATTAATGGTCAAATTCCATACACTAATGAAGCACACTAAGAAAAAGCCAATTCTATTTAGACATCAGAGAGAAGTTCCTGACTACTAAGACTTAGAATGGAAATAATTTTCACAAATATTACTATTGATTATTCCAGTCAGTGCTGCAAAACAGTTGTATAATAGTTCATACCTGTTGTTTCAGCCATGACACCTGATCTCCTCACAGAATTACAGAATACTTCACTATCCACTAAACTGTATACTTTAAGCATACCATCTAAACAAAGTGAGTAAAAACTACAAATATACAGGTGCACAGATTTATTTTGTTCTGATTAGTGCCTATATTTTTTTCTTCCCGATAATCTAATTCTATATCATAAAAGTTTTTACCTATATTGCTGACCAGTTTTACTTCCTATACACCTGCCCTTCCCTAGTCCTAGATGTCAGCTTTAATACAGGTCCTTTTGTCATGTATCACCTTTGCAAAAGTACTAATCAAGCTTCCACCTTCATTACTTCTCCTCATGACTCACATCTATGACAAAGCCACAGGGACATAAAGAGGAAAATGGTAACCAGCTTAAAATAAAATACTATCCTCAACACGTGCTTATTTATTCCCATGCTATAAGAAATGCTTTATAAGCCTTTCTGGCTTTGATACTCATTTGTAATATCAGCCAGAGGATAAATGTTCCATGGGATAAAGACCATGCCTTCATCCATTAAGAAACTGCAGAGCCTGAGTTTGTTCAAACATTAAGGGAGTCAATGAAGTAATTTACTAATAAATTAGTTGTCAGAGAGCTCTGAACTAATAAACTGGTTACATACTGGTCCATATTAAACTGGAAATACAGATATATCTCACATTCAGTTGTGAGAATTTTATTCACAATTAGTTGAGAAATTCCTCCTCCTGAGTGTACATTAGGGTAAATGACTGTCAAAGTATTAATTATGGCTTCTCAGTCATTTTATCCTTTACCAAAGAAATTCACAATAAGCCTAAACAGTCAAGAGAGTGAACATTAGGATGACTAGAAAGGATAGATGTGACATGAATAAAATAACACAGCTAAAGAAATGCACAATAAAAAGCACTTTCATTCTATATCAATTTTTCCTTTTTAATGTTATATAGATTGCACTTCATCTGATATCAAATTATGCAATTTCTGGGTTATTTTAATAACTACTCATAAGACTAGCTAATGTACTGTAATGATGACAAGAAAATACATGTAGCACTATCGTACAAATACACTTTAGCATCTAGGTAAAGAGGGGAAAGAAAAAAAATGTCTCTGTAAATAGGAATGTGTGGTCTTTAACAGAAGCTAGGGACAAGAAATCAAGACTAAAATTTGAAATGAAAATAAGTAAAACATAAGTAAAAAAACCCAGTATAAGTAAAATGAAGATAATCTTACCTGTGCATGAAATAAGATGGGGGGAGGTCAAGTAAATATTATTTTCACAAATGTCAGATATACAAGATAACACTTTAAGAGACAATGAGAAGATATGGCATGAGAATTTTATCCTAGAAAATGGCACAAGGTTACTGAAGGTTGTTTCTTTTTCTTGGTTTAAAACCAACATTTTTAAATTTATTTTTTAAGACTTTAAAATAAAATATTTCTCAAAACAAAATTTCTTCAAATGGAAACATTTTTAAAATATTTCTTTCTGCTTCAAGGGGGTTGCTTGTTTTATACAAACCTTTCAAAGCTATCAAGAGTAAAATCCATTTTCTGTGGGAAATGATTGACATCTACAACCAGTTGAAATATACTGCAAATTGGACACGATTATGAACAAAAGGGCATTATGTATTGCCAAACAACACTGTACAGTTAGCCTTACAAATGCTGAGATTCTAAGCAATCCAAATCAATTTAATTAATGTCCTGTAAGCAGGAACTGAACTAACATCACTATTTACTGGATATTGTGAAATTACCACTTGTCTTCCCTAATTTTAATACCTAGGACCAAACCTGAAGAGCATCTTCTACCTCTGTTGAAGTCAACAGTACATGCAGATACCTTATGTCTCCAAAACAGAGAATGTGCTGTACAGGTCATCTTTTTGGTATATTTTGCAGAATTTTACTCTCTCTAAATTACATAATTCATTTATGCTTTCTGCTGCATTTATTGGCTCTATTTTTAATGATTATTACCTTGGTCACTTTTTCTGTGGAGAGGGGGAAATCAGCCAACCAAACCAACAAACAAACCAAAACTGAAAACCAGCCCTCTGAGAAGTTTCATCTACACTTCTTAGAAACTGAAGGTATATGTTCATGAACATTCCCTTTTGCCTATCACCCTGAGGCCAAGAACACAAAGCACCTCCGCACAGCTCAGTTAACTCGTTTGTCATCTGAAACAGCTGGCACTTGGCCCCTGGATCCTGTTCAACATCCAGTAGAGCACTGCATGTACTTTCACCATTTGATTCTATTGCTCCAGGTTTTCCTTAAAAATTCAAAGTTCAGGGTGGCAGCAGTAGTTGGTAAGGGCAGAATACTTTTGTGTGTAACCAAAATAAAGGGTAACTGGTAAGGCATCCTACATTGCATTTATTTAATACACAGTTATAACAGTTACAAAAAAGTATAACTTAGATTCTTCAATACTCTCAAGAAAGACATCTAAAAATGCTTTCACAGGTTTCAGCAGGAAATAATTGTGTTAAAGCCAAGAAACAAAATGAATTTTTAGATCCATCAAGAAAACCACATGCCACATATGAAGGCTCAATATTATGTTCCAAATCCAGGCAATTTATGAAGAAAAACAGATAATACCATTTCTAGTGATTAATCATTGCTCTTCCTGGCTAATACATTTTAGGCTGAACAAATTCTAGTTGCAGTAAAGCTTGATAGAGAGGTTTCACATATATTATATCAATGGAATTTATATTTCTCATTATCAGTCTTGAATAAAAGGAATTTTCCACATAAAATAGAATTGAGGAGAGGGTAAAGATGGTATTCTTTCCTGCTTTACTCTCAAGAAAGCTGTTGGGTAAGTCACATATTTTTAAACACAGATCTGAAAAGAGTGTATTTATGTTTAATTTTTCAGATATTTCTATCTACAATTTCTATGGCAATCAGAATTTGGACAAGAAAGATAGCCAGAATCACCCCCAAATCTGTATGTCACACCTCTGAGGGACTGACAGGACCCTTTCTGGAATGCATGGAATGTACAGCAAAGTCTAATTCGTTAAAATGTTATGAATTGCACCTTCACATCAGTTGTTCCTATTTTCTCTACAGAATCTGTCAACAGACCACACTTCAACTGTTTCTTCTTGACATTAAAATTAAACATTTCAAAACTGAACTGAATTCAAAATGAAACAGAATTTCCATGGCCTGTTTACCCAGCCCACTGAGCAACTCTTAACAGCTGCAAAACTGCAGCATAGAAGGTGTTTTGGGATGATGAAAGGAGCAGCAGCCTTACACTCTGTATTACCTAAGGATTCATGAGATCATACTTATTGGGGTCTCTATGGTCCCAGTAAAAGAAATTATGCATGAACAATTACTTTGCATATGTCTGATGCATCCCAACACCATGTACAATTTATTGCATGTGACAACATGACATTTTATCAGACTAGTCTTCCAGGTAACAGAAAAAGCCACCAAAAGCTATAAAAAAACCAGCACAAATTACATCTTGCATGCCTTTTGTTTGTTTGTTTGTTTATGCTAGGTAGGATTTAATGCTAAATATATGAAATCTCATACTATAGCAGTGTCTGGATGAATTAACAATCACTGCTGGATCAAACTGAACTTGGACCTTCTACCCTCATGACATAGGAAGGCACCATTTCCACACACAGGCTGGGATGTTTCCATCTCTTCCAGTAGTTCACAATAAAAGCATGTTATTGAAGCAGTTTAAGAACATTTTTTATTGCTGTGTAACTTTCTTCTCTATGGCATCTTTTAGAAAATATACTCTACTGATTCCTTCTATAACCTGGCCTTGAAAAGTAACTGCAGTTTGCTGGAAACACTTCCTAGTATAAGTTAAAGGACTAGTATTTATCTTCTTTAAATTAAAGTAAAATTAAATCAAGCTATATGCCAACCAGCTCTGCCTGCCGAGAAATTTCAGAGGACTGTAATGTCTAGAAGAATCCAAATGAGCAACCATGATGGCGCCGCTCTGAGTGGAACCCAAATAAGTTTTATAGCAATGAGGATGTGTGGATAAATCCAGAACTGAAGAATAACTACAGAATGTCACTCTTCAGGTCACAGGCAGCGGCCTTATAGTGTGACACAAACTAAAATTACTTACTTTCCACAGAGAATCCTCACAGATGTCAGGAAAAGTCAAGGGAGAAATGCAGTCTTTCCTTATTGACAACCTTAAGGTAGAAAATTGAATTTTCTTATGCCCCATGTATTACTCCTTTTTTTGCATCTCTTCTTATCATCATACGAATTTTTCTTTACCATTCTATTTTTGTTTGTTTGTTTGTTTTTCTATTGACGTTCACTCCCTGAATTCTCATCCCAATTCATTCACCTCATTAAAAATATTGACATGTAAATAGTTAAAATGGAGACAGGTACATCATTACTGGGATTTGATTATTCTCTTGTTATCAATGTAGGATATGATAATTCCCATTCAAGTATTATTTTATCTGACTGCATACTAAAGAAGATTTAATAGCTTAATTTTGTAGGACTTTCTATCCATACCTTTCATGGGTTTTATATTAAAAGAAAGTTTAAGTTGTGCCTAATTAACTAAATATGCAGGACACATGCACTTTGTAATGGTTCTGCATTTGATATTCCTAAAATATAACAAGTATTAAAATACAAGTGTAGATTATTATGGCTATAGATTTCAAAACTGGCTAGTCCAATTATTTCTCTAATCTCACCCTAAGGTACTACTGAAAGTAGTTTTATAAAATTTAATTACTGTAGTAAGTACAGCATCAGCCATATAGCTTATGAAAACAGTACTCATAGAAATACAAAGTAGAGATTCTTCCAACTCCAGTAACACCAAATATCCCCATAGTATGATATATAGTGAATGCATAAAACCAGCAGAAAGTGTGATTAACTTTCCAGCTTGTATAATGTAAGCCACAGCAAGTAGCAAAAAACTATGCTGGCTACAGAGCACATCCATTTCCTTTTACATTTGGAAATGGTGATGGATGCTGGTGTCTTGGAAAATAACAAGGCCAGAAAACTGGATTCACAGCTCTTTAACTGAGGTAGTTTATTATCTGGCTATGACATAAAGTAAAGGAATTGCAGGCTAAATAAAACATATTCTAAAACCTGTAGAACACACACATTTACTCCAGCTCCACATTAGTCTGGGATAGGGTCAGGATGTTCATTAGATTTCTTCCTGCTTCCCACTGGCAAATAACTGATACATTATCTATGTTCCATGAAAGATACTACTCATATGGATTCAGTTATATACTAGCAAATAAAGAAGAATGGGTAAACTCATGTGCCAAATCCACATGAAATCCAAAACCTCAGGTCATCTTGTATTCTGACCAATATGTCAGACATCTTTTTTTTCTCCACTGAACTGCTATGAACCCACAAGAAAACTAAATTTACTGGAAAAAGAGAAAAGTTCTTTATGGTACATACTTCTTGTCAGTCTCTTCTCACTCCCTAAATTAACCTCTTTCACAGGAGTGTATAAATATATTATGGCATTTGAAAACTGCAAAAGGAAAAACTTACTTCTCTTGCTTTGTCTGGATGCAACAGAGAAGGCATTCTGTGTGTCTATCACTTGAAAGAATTCCATAAACAACTCAGGGAGCAGGAAAGGTTACTAGCAGAATGGCAAATGATATTGTTATTTCCTTAATGTACCACAGGTTGCCAGTGATAAATATAAGGTTTCTGTTGCCTTATCTAAAATTTAAATTACTGAAAAATCTATGTTTTTCTCAAATGGGTATAAATTAATATAGAAAAACCTTAAATATTAATTAATGTATATGCTCTACAATATTAACATACTAGATATGTTAACACATATTTTAAGTCACAAAAATTAAACTTTGAAAAGTACCACTTTAGATGTCTCAATTAATGAAAACTGACAACATTTTGCCAGTTTGTCAAGTATAGAAAAAAAAATTAATAAAACTTGCAACAAAAGAACCCATGAATACATGTCTGTGTATATGGGTAAGGTGAAAACATTTCACATTTATCATTCAAAAAAGGCACTTGAGTGACTTGTGTCATTTCTTAGAAGGAGAGTTTGAATGCTCCTGATTCTAATGTTTCCTGTTCTACCTCAGCAAAAAGCTACTGGGATAACTTTGATGTGACAACATTATTTATCACTTACCACATATATCTTATTCACTGCTGTCACAAACTCTAAATTTTCCGTTTAGGAATGCCTCTTTCACTCTTTTGTCATTTCATCTGCAGATTTTGTCCTGGATTGATCAAAGGTAAAACTACAATGAAACTCCATGAGACACATGGGTCTGTGGCTGCTTCAAATCAACTGCTCCACTGATCCTTCAAAATCCATTTTTTTTCATTTAACTGATGAATTACTGGAAATTTGGGAAAGTGGACATTTTCTATGAGTTTCATTCCACAAAAGTTAAATTTGTCTAATACCACACATATTGGAAATACTTCAGAATGCCAGACACTATACTGATAAAAACCAGAAAATCTATTACTTGCAATATGCAGTGGTCTTATGCAGTTGCATCACTTTGCATTCTGGTGGGGACAAGGAAATTCTTATGCATCATCTTGATTCTGATAGTGACCAGCTTAAACTTTGAAATGTGAGTCTGAAACAGTGCATTTCAGAATGCTTCAACTACAGTGAACCCAAAGTCCATTTGAAGCTATAAAACTGAGTGTTATGTGGGTTTTTTTCTTACTTTCTTCGTGAAAAATAAAATATTGCTTCCAAAATTACTTGTAGCTGAATATTTTTATTGAAAAAATAAAACATCTGTAGCAAATTATTAATTTAATTTTGCAAAAAAATGGCTTTATAAAGCTCTGCTGCTGAAAGGGTTTACTGGGAGTCATCATATAAAGTTGTGTCCTTTTGCTAATTTTCTTCATTAATGCAATGCTGCATGTCTACTAGAACCAGTTAAAATTGATTAGAAATCATTGCTTGATCTGAGGTGCTTAAAAAGGCTCCTTCAGTAGTTATTCTGTTTTCATAAGGTCTGCATTCTATTTTATTTATTTTAAATTGCAACAATTTCCTTATTTTTTCTCTCAAATGCTGATACTTCAGCTAAAAACAATCCAATTTTAAATATCCAAAAATCCTAGCAGTAATTAAAACATTATCATCCTCTTAAATTACTATGGGTTCATACAGCTACTTGGTCTTAACACTTTTAAAAGCAGTTCCAGTTCATCTGCTTCATTTCCATATGGAACTATGGATCCACGTGACCCAGAAACCAGTAGATTAATGTTTTGCAGTTCCCCAAAATGAGCTGTGTCTCATAATAAAGGCAAAGGCCTTGTATGAAAACTGTGTCCCAATGTTCATGGGATTCAAAGAGGTAAAACTTGATGATTCACACTAAAGGCTGAAGTGACCTATTTGTGATTAAAGACTTGAACTAGTAAAGTTCTCAAGTATGTGCTTAACTTTTAATTCAATAGAACCATTCATCTGTGTGAAATGCTTAAGTGCTTTGTTAAATTGTGACCCAAATAAAGTGAACAAACAATGAAAAAAGAAGCAATAAAATTTACTTATGCAGTAAATACTCTGAAGCCTATTTCAAGAAGCTGCCTCATCCACCAGCTATGCAGCTGCAACCATCACAGGCTGCAAGTGTACTCAGATTTGCTCCTGCTAATAGTGAAACTGAACCACTCCCATATAGCTACTCTCTCTTTCCTTCCCCAAGCACATGAATATTTTTCCTTCACTCTGCATAAACATCTACCTTGAGACACCTATCCTCACTTTACCTATGAAACTCAAGAGAACACGTGGTGATGAATTAAAGATCTAAGTTCTGGCTTCAGTGAAGATAATACACTTGGAGGCTGGTCACAAGTGATGTTCCACAGGGCTTAGTGCTGGGGTCTGTTCTCTTTAGTATCTTTATCAAATATCTGGACAAGGGGATGTTTCAGGGATCTAGGGCACCCTCAGTAAGTTGGCAAATGACACCAAGTTATGCATGAGTGTGCCTGGACACTGTACCCTTCCCCATGAATAAATTCTCAAACTGCAATTAACTCCACCTTCATCTGTGGTTTTCTCTCTTTTCTTTACTTTCTATGGCTATTTGAAACTCTTCCACTTATAAAAATATTTTACTAGTGATATAAATAAGCATGAACTTACCTTTTTAATCTTGATTTCAGCTTTCATATTGAGTTACCTACTTCATTCTCATGTGTCACTTTAGATTAATTTGTTATACTAAGTACTTGCCAAATAAATAATGAGCTTTCAAACGAGTCCATATGTAATAAGGCAAGGATTCAATTATTCCTAACACTATTAACATTTTACTACTGCGTCAGGGTCATGAATGAAATTATGATAGACCATTAGGATTTTCAAGAGCCTCAGTCTCTTACTTCTGAACTACTGTTACTGCTATGAGATTGGCATCTAATGGTCTGTAATAATGGCAAAGAATAGGCAATTCTTTGTAGTTATCCCTGCAACAGTACATTCTTGATGTCATTTACTCAGCACCAAATTTAAATTATTATAAAGTTCCTGCCTACTGCTGAAAACATTCTGGAGATAAGAATCAAGAGTATGAGATTATGTAAAGAGAGCTTCTTTCTTTTCTTTCTTTCTTTCTTTCTTTCTTTCTTTCTTTCTTTCTTTCTTTCTTTCTTTCTTTCTTTCTTTC
>JANIJG010024880.1:0-19633 GCA_024611175.1 Megaceryle torquata
AGCCCCTTCCCCAGCTCCGTTGCCCTTCTCTGGCCACGCTCCAGCCCCTCCCTGTCCTGCTGGGAGTGAGGGGCCCAAACCTGACCCCGGGATCCCAGGGGCCGCCCCCCCAAGTGCCTAGCCCAGGGCCTGGTCGCTTCCCCACGGAGCTATCTCGGAGCCCCAGCCACAGTGCGAGCGGATCCTCCCTGGCGCTGGGCGATAGCAGCCTTCTGCCCGGCGGGATGGGTCACACAGATAGAGGCCGGTTTGTGTCCTGCGGGTGAATGTGTCTGTGGGAGGGGAATAAAGCTGGGAATAAACACTACAGCTGTTCTTACTGGAACCAGTTGTCCCAGTAAGAAAGAAGGGCGAACAAGCTGTATTACAGTGGGTTTTTTTAGGTGACTATAACCAGCAGCTGCTACTGCTTCACATCACAGCCGAGGCTGAAGCAGTGACACTTCACACCCACATAAGTCACCCTCACAACGAGGGCAACAAGGATAGATTTGGTCTGAAGATAATAAATAGAATCACAGGAGGGTTTGGGTCAGAAAAGACCTTTCCAATGACTGAGCTGTAGCCCAGCACAGCCAGGGCACCACTAAACCCTGTCCCTCAGCATCTTCCATGGATGGAATGATCTGTGGTACTGTGATACATGTTGGCTGGAAAAAAACCCAGGACTTACAAATGTATCATCTTTTGTTGTTGTTGTTGCCCATCTACCAGGGAATATAAATAAGACGAGACAGAGCCACGGATCAGGTAATGTCACACGTTCCTCCCCACCAAGACTACACCTGGGTTTCACGAGCTCAGTCGTGCTGTGAAAATGATCACGGAACTGCCAAGAACCGTGCAATGGTTGGGACGTGTCCGTTAGAAACACACTACGTATTTACACGGTGCATTTAGAGTAAGTTAGACACTTGGGCTAAGCCAGTCGAGTATTATTCCCCTTGTGTAGATGAGGAAATTAATGCACAAAGAAACAAAACCCCATCTCAGCACAGCTCTGAGTCAAAGGCACCGCTACCTTCTGGGAAACCAAGCCCTCCTCATTTTGAAGTCTAAAGGTTTCTGCGTAGGAGGAGAAACTAATAAAAATGAGACGGTCACTTTACCCAAGACATCCACTGGGATATGTTTCACAGATTGAAATCAGACTCGGGGCAAGACCATCTTAACAGACTCTGCTGTGACAATCTGAGTACAGAAACCACATCTATTTTTTCTCATCCAGCCTCCACTATCCTGAGCTTTTAAAACAGAGGCAACGCCTCTTTTCCTCCCATTTTAAAGGCTGAAAACTGACACGAGAAACATCCTGGTTTACAGAGAAAAAGCCTTCAGGGAAGGATGAGGTCAGCCCAAAATCAGAACACCAGTAGCCAGAGCATCAGTATTTAATATAAATCTTTATGATTCTATGTACTAGAAATGGTTGCAGAAGAAACACAAGTTTGGAGAACGTGAGTTCTCTGCCGATTGTATTTTACAAGGTTCAGCCTATCGGTACAACGACATTTCTGCAAGTATCAAAAGAAAAATAATAATAATAATAAAGCAAACAGTGTTACATTACACGGTCAAGACAACCCGAATAGTGATGTGCTTCCCAAACTGTACAAGTTCAGCCTCAGCAGACCAGCCCTGCTCGCTTCCCAACCAAAGCGCTCGCCAGTGTTTTGAGGGATTTTTTATGGTTTTTTTTTTTTTTCCCAAAATTATGACTACTAGCTACGAAAAGGATGCACCTACACTACAGCTCACCAGCAACTCCTTTAGGATTTAAGCATCAGGAACCTGACCTGACGAGGGTTTGGTGCTATTGGATCTTTAGAGCAGTCCTTTAGCAACTTGCAGGTGCCCAGGGACGCTGTCCTCCAGCGGAATGAGTTCAACGTGACAATTGTTTTCCCAGAAAACATTTGTCTTCCCGTGGACTTTCACTTCGCTTTCTCCTGCTCTTCACAGGGTGGATTTAACTCCAGTCCTGAGAACAACCTCTTCCCCTGAGGATGCCGATGGAACGTGACGTCTCCCAGCGAGAGGCATTTGTCTTCCCAATCCAAAGACGCCGACCTCGCTCTGAGGAGGTGAGGGCCAGGAGTCAGCCGAGCCCTGCGGCCCAGCACTCACCGCACCGCTCGTGCTTCGTCTCTTCTTTTATTGCTCTTTGATAATGAGCATAAAAAACTTTAATGGCATAACACACGGAACTGGCGTGACGCGGGGAATTGGCGTGACGCGGGGAACTGGCGTGATTGCAGATCAAAGGTACCATCGGTTGTCTTTGCCACACGGATCCATAGAGTCCTTTCTCCAGAAAAAGAGATTAACTTCCTGCTCTGCTGACAGTGGAAGACGTTATTTTAATAGAAATGATCAGTTTCTCTTGGCACCTGCTGGAACAAGCTTGCCCCAGCGAGCCCCCATCACACCAGTAGTTAGTGCCAGTTTTCACGTGGTTTAAGCTGACGCCGGGTTGTGGATGGTTATTTTCTGGCCTTGACTTCAATGAAGCTCCCGTGTACTGGATTCTTCTCAACTCTCTACACTGGTGTTTTAGCTTTGCCAGGGTGTGCTCTCCCAGTCCTCCCAGTGCACGCAACAGGAGCACAGCACTGTGAGGGGATGAAGAAGGCCTGTTAAGTTTGCTAATGCCACACACTCCAGCGCACTCGGCCCTATTCCAGTTTTCACTCAGAAGCATGAGGGGTGACCCAAGGGCCACCCGATGTGTTCAGTGGCCGCTGTTCCCTGGGATCCAGGCACCTCGGCACAGGCTCGCAGCTGTTCTGTGCCAAGTTCCAGATCTTGTCATAGAATCACAGAACGGTTTGGGTGGGAAGGGACCTCAAAGATCACCTGGGTCCAAGCCCCTGCCATGGGCAGGGACACCTCCCACTGGAGCAGGTTGCTCAGAGCCTCATCCGGTGTGGCCTTGAACACTTCCAGTGATGGAGCAGCCACAGCTTCTCCTCTACTTTAATATCCTAACGATGCACGTTTGGTTCAGACAATGAACAAAGGGTAGGATTGGTGCTGTGCTGCTGTAGGAAACCAGAAGCAAAGGAAAAGTAAAGGAGTATGGGTTTTTCCTCAGCAGAGGCACAAGATTTGGTTTCTGGACAGCTTTCCTTGCCCAACAGACAAACGAGCTCTACTGCCAAAGGCAGTTTCAGACTGTCCAAGGCCCACATCGCTGCTCTGACATTTCCACCCCCTTCACCTTCTCCGTCCCTGTCCCCACAGGGGCTCGGGGCCATTTTGGCCGTGCCAATCCAACCATCAGTACGACCAGCTTCGACGCGGAGCAGAGCCACGCTTGGGAAGATGTGCTACAAAAAGCACAGCAACAGCGAGGGACCTGCTCCGGCAGCTCTGCCGCCAGCAGCAGGCGGAGCCGGCACCGCGTCCTGCTCCCCTCCAGGCATCTCCGAGCCAGTTATCTCCGCCGACGCCGTGACGAGCTTCCTTCAAAGAAGCTCTGTCTCCTCAGCAGGCCTCTGGTCAAGACCACGCTTGTTTAGGGAGATTTTTAATCAGGTCTGGAAACATTCAGGCTCTCGGATACATTTCCAAAGTAACAAAACGTTTTTCTGCACCGATGGCGGGCGAGATGAATCAAAGGTGGAAAGGAAGGCAGTACTACCACGGTGAGGGCTGTTCTAGCTACATAGCAACTTGAGGAAAAAAGAAAAATTGAACATGTATTGCCAAAAGTATGAAAAATGTTCTTTCACTGTCAGAACCAAGAATGCTCAAACCTAGAAGAGAATTCGTATGGACGCTGAAGATTAACACACGATTACCACGCGCAAGCAAAAGACCACAAATGAAATCATTTAAGAACTTTGGAAACAGGATGCTGTGCTTTCTAAAAATACATAAGAACTGGAATAAATGATACAGCTACGAGATTCGCTGCGGAAGCCTCGCGGTTCTACATTCAAGACTCGAGTAACGCACGTGGTTGAGCCTCCCCCGGCTCTCGGCGCCAGTTTTGGCGTGCACGGTTCCCTCCAGACTCGTGTCAGACAAACAGTGAGCGCTCACCCTCCAGACTAATAAGACAAAAAGAAAACCTGGTGGATCATCACTTCGCTTCGTGCAAAGACCGTTTATGCCAGAAGTGTTTTGACGTTTGGGGGACCTTACATTTCCAAGAAGGTAGACTCATTCTGCAAAGAAAGTTCAGAATGATAAATACCAGACTTGCAGCACATGAAAATATGAATATTTAATATGTTTACTAAGCAGTCTCTGTTACTCTCTCTGTGCATCTATGGAGAACTAAATCCCTCCATTTACATTTTGATTCCCCTCACTGCTCTGATCATCACAACATAGATACAGCTGTAAAGTGCAATGTATGCTTTGGTTTCCTTAACTAAAGAAAGCACTTTTCGAATGGTTTTAGCCAAAGATCGGACCCACGTGTTTAAGGACATTATTCGAACAGGTGATCATCTCTTTTTACAGTCAGAGAAAAGCAATGAGCTACTGAACAAAAACCGTTGCGTTCCAGGAGACCGGGGAATTTTAAAGCAGTTCTGTTACGTCAATTACTTGGAGAAACGTGGAAAAATTCCACCTCAAACGAGGATTTGCTGTTAAACTGATTCAAAAGAACCTCAGATTTCAATTTACATCTTTAAAGAATAACTAAAAAATAGCTGGCAAACCGTGGAGCAATTCAAATACAAGCCGACCATTAAAAAAAAAAAAAAAAAAGGAACAAAAAATAAAATAATAAAAAAAAAAAAAAATCTATAAATATTTCCAGAACCATCTTTTCGACATAAAAACAGGAAGGGGGATGGTTACAGGGTTCACACGTCTGCGCAAAAGCATATATAAAGGTAATGTTATGTACATTTTATTTCAATAAAGACATAAGACAAACAGCGTAAAGATGCCCAGATGCCCTAAAGATAAATACATTTAAAAGATTCTCATTAAAATGAATCTGTAGTATTTCTTTCCTGCAAGCAAAATACCTTTCTTTAAATACAAAAAAAAATTAAAAAAAAAAAAAAATCAGTATTCTGAATTGCAAATTTTTTCACTTTTTTTTTTTTTATTAGAAAATCTGTTGTTATGGGTTTTTTTTTTTTCATTTGGTTGGGTTTTTTTTTTCCTTTTTTTTTTTTTTTTTAATGAATAAGGATTTTCCACAAAACAGGCTTGCTCTACATGCTAATTTTTTTTTTTTAAACAGTTCAGTGACACAATGTGCTAGCTACATACACAACAGATAATATAGTAAGAAAACACTCAACCTGATGAAAAGTTAAAATCTTCATTAATACACTGGAAAAAGTTGACATAACTCATGCCTTTTAAAATCAAAAATACAAAAATTAAATGTTTTCCTAAAAAGATTTTCCTTATTTTAAGGACTTATTTGAAAATGAAGCTGCATGTAATTTGTACAATAAAATTGTACAAGTAAACAGGTAATATACATAAAAAATTAATTGACATACTTCTCAATTATCAGTTGTCCACCTTTAATTTCCAATACTGTACTTTCTTAACAAGCATACAAAATATCAAACTTCTCTTTAGAAAAAGTGCCGTTCTGTGACATCTTTTACACAAAAACAGTCTGAGCCTATGGCGTGGTAATGCAGTCGAGAGGCAAAGCATCCGAACTTTTACAAATTATACCTTCCATAAAAAGCCTCCTGAAAAGGAGATTACACCCCGTTATAAAAATATCCACCTCTGGGAGTGGCTGCATTAGAGACCCAAGGCTGAGAGACTATTTCCATCGAGCGGAGAAACCACTATGATAGCAGGGCCGGGAGTGTGTGTACCACAGGATTGTGCATAGCGGCTGCCGGGGACCCGCGCTGCCACGCCGGGTCTGGAACTGATTGGGACGCGGCGTGTCGCGGGGGGACCCTCAGCCCATGCCAAACGTCCTACAATACTGAGCCACTGTGCAGAACACTTCAAATCTTGGAGGAAACAGAAGGCAGCGGTAATTGAATTGCATCGAACCTAAGAGGTGACCAAACTAGTTCTCCTGTCAAGATCTGCGTGCACAGCATAGTCTGAGGTATTCCTTGTCCATCAGTTGGTTGTGCCGCTGCAAGGTTATTGTCTGTCCAGAGAACTTGCCATCACAATGGTTTAAAATATTCTGAATATTAGTAATTCTTATATTCTTCTTATCTAGCCAGTCTCTTGATTTTTGAAAAGATTTCAACTACAGTAGAATATTACAGAAAGAAAATATAAATGCGGGGGGGGGTTCGTTCTAAATGAAACTTACGTGGGCTAAAACTAGAGAATATTTTTAAACAAATATACAGTATGCAGGCAGACGAAGCAGGAAAACGGGGCCAACCAAAATTTTAAAAAAAAAAAAAAAAAAAAAAAAAAAAAAAAAAAAAAAAAAAAACCAAAAAAAAATTGGATATTTCCAAAAAAAAAAAAAAAAAAAAAAAAAAAAAAACCCAAAACAAAACTATGAAGCGCCTCAACTAAAAGGAATGCATAATGAAATCCTAATCTAATACAGGTCAAAAATGTAAAAAGGTTATAAACCTTAAACAGGAAAAATAAAACAACTTTTACTGGCCATTCCTGTTGAAATGAGAATCTTAAAAGTAACAGAAAGTGGCTACAAACCCACTTAGAGCACCGAACAGAGAGAAAACAAGAGTCCATTTTCAATCTCTGTTATATCATAAAATCCTGTGTTTCTACAGGTCAAACTGCTGGTGGCAGAAACAGAATTCTTTATAAACTGCAGATGTCCTGTACATAAAAAAAATTCATTGGAGTCGCACTAGTTCTAAAGACTTTTCTGCTCTAGCCTCCCTCCGGTGGTGTACTGTATTGTACTGAATGGATCCGATCTCAGATAGAGAAAGTCTCTTTCTGTAACCCTTGATTATTGTTGGGCACCAAAGATAAGAAAAGCAAGACGGGGTACAAAAATGCAAAATTTCAACAGTAATGGCAATGTTTTTGTTTTAGTCCAAAAAGGGTCCTGCATTTTCTCCCCCTTCAGTAATTAGACAAAAGGCTTTAATCGGGGGGTAGCAAGTCATGCAAGCGAAATCTGTCTCTGATGTGAGGTCGGACATCTTCGTTCTGCAGGGAAAAAGAAAGCAAAGGTGCAGGGTTTAGGAGGATGAGCACATCTGGAAATCAGCCTTTAACTGGGCCACATTTCTAACCCTGGTATTTCAATATAAAAAAATAGCAGGCGTGAATATGTGCGATTACAAGGCTCAGAACCAGCTCCATTCCAGCTGTACGCGTCGGTACGACAACATTATTCACAACGATTCAGGAGCAATTTATACGTGCTTTAAGAATGAAAGACAAATAGGTTTTAAGGGTTTTTTTCTTTACTCTAAAAGCTACAGATTCTCAGTCCCATCACAATCAAGGTGACAGTTCCCCGTTTTGTGACCAAACGCGCAGTTAGAAACGAAGAGTCTGCCTTTTGCTATGGAAATAAAACCTTCTGCCTATGTTGCAATACTGCCCTTGCAGAAAGGGCAGGAATTTCACCAGTTGATGTCTCAGGGACTTAAAGAAAAAACCCCAAAAAAGGTCTTAAAATAAGGGAAAATCCTTCAAAGAGCTAACTAGTGTTTCTGGGCAGCGGGTGGGGAAAAGCTGCATAAAGGAACCACTTACCAGCTCTACAAGTTTCTCCAGAAATGGAATCAATTTTAGGAGTTCGTTGTCATTTTTATCCATGAACCAGCTTTCTATAGGAATTCCATTTGAGAGCTACGGTAAAAAAAATAAAAAGACAAAACAAAGCAACAATCGATTTGAGTATAAATCCTGTGTGGATGATTTTTTTAAATCTAAAAATATGACTTGTGGAAGAGCATTTTGGGGAAAAATGTTTCCAAGCTGGAGGTTATTAATATGTATTTTTCTGCTAAAGTTTATATTGAAATTCACTTTCAAAACATCTCCTTCCTTTTGCATACAGTGCTACAAAAATTTCCACATCAAAGCTGCAACAGAACTAGCTCTAAAAGTTCTGCTGCACTGAGAAGGGTTGGTATTTTGAGAACATTTTATGTCCTCAAAACACACACAGCCGTTCAGTGACAGGACAAGAGGCACCAGGCACCAACTGGACCCCAGGAGGTTCCCGCTGAGCAGGAGGAGCAAGTTCCTTGGTGTGAGGGTGTGGGAGCCTGTGCCAGGCTGCCCAGAGAGGTTGTGGAGTCTCCTGCTCTGGAGAGATTCCCACCCCGCCTGGACCCTGCGCTGCTGGGCCCCCTGCTCTGGGTGACCCTGATGGCTGGAGCAGGGGGGTGGCACCAGAGCATCTCCAGAAGGCCCTGCCAGCCCCCACCATGCTGGGATGCTGGGATTTCACTAGCACTAAAAAACTAAATCCACAATAGAGCCCAAGCCACAGACTTACTGGACTGGTTTCTTTAGAGAAGCTGAATGGGAAGGGACCCTGCCTGGCTTTACAGTCTGTCCCTGTGAGACAGACCATACCACTTGACCAGCTCTTCATAGAAAAACCAATCTGGAGGGATTTGTACGGTTCAGTTTGTAAACTTTAATACAAACTCAAGCACAAAACCTAAATTAGAAGTTAAATCAAGACGTGGTGTTTCAGTCTCTGCCTTCAGGAAGTTTTCTGCCATCCCTGACGTTTGCTGCCAGCAGCTCCTTACCTGATAAGCAAAGGCTTGCGGTGAATTGTCAATTATGATCGTTTTTGAGAGATCTCTACCAAGGATGTTTAAATCCTTTATGTAATTTCCTTGTACACAAACACAATGCTCACGGAAAAGTCGATGCCTGTGATTGGAGTAAAAAAAAAAAAAAATTAATGAGACAAATTACAACATCTACATTGCATATGAGAAAAGAAAAGCTAACTCTACCCAGCGCAATTTTTTTTCTCTTCCGATCTACTTGGCTCCTTTTAAAGAATTGTAGCCTTTTTTCAATTTGCTTTTTTGAGTTTTTCCTGGTAAAATTACCAGTTAAGGTGATTTTACATTAACTTAGTTCTGGGGGTGGTTGTGTTTAAAGAGAAAAGCTCAACTTAGATTTGACAAACATCTGTTATCAGGACCTTGCCTTTCTCACCACTTCTGCAGATGGATTGACAACGGGACCCAAACCACTCCACTGATTTTGCAAAGCCCCGGGATCAGAGAGGAGCTGGTTTATTGGGTTTTATTATCCCTTTATTTTGCTCCAGCTGTTGCAGCACAGGCCTCCCTGCGCCTGTTAGAACACAAAGTATCGGAAGAAAAGTTTCCTTTTTATGTTACCTCCGTTCGCAATTAACCTATTTCAGTTATTAGGGCTTGGAAAAGAATAAAAAAAGCCTCCGGGCCAAAACATTCCATCAACTTCTTCCTTTCCAATTAGCCTACTCCCTTTTAATTTATTACAGAAGAAATGGGTGGAGAGAATAAAAGGACTCGGATTAAAAAAATACCCGGAATGAAACTCGGAATAGCAACCTAACTGTGATTTTAAAATGAACTGTAAACAGAGAGCCGCTGAGCTGCACTTTGAGGCTGCTTCTATTTTTCAATGAAGTTTTTTAGAGGCTGTACAGAGTGTGCTTAATTCATAGAGGTCTCGAGCTCCTAACGTTGCTAAGGAGGAGAATAAGCCGATGCCTCGGCAGCACTGGAATTTATTTAAAGGCTCTGAGTCACACGTGTGGCGTGCCTGACAAGCCCACCTCTAGGCTAATGTCACAATTCATCCTGCCTTGATGTCAGCCTTTCACCGGCACATGAATCACAACCACATCCAGCAGTCACATGAATCTTGCTGCCAATTCTTTGAATGCTGCTGGGCCGTGTATTAGCATCTTCTTCCTATTCCTAGCGCAGTTGGAATCGCAGTCCTGAATCAGACGCGTGCTGCGCAGAGGAGGGTTTTTAACGCTGCGGCTGCACGCTCAGACTCATTTGCTGCAGGTGCAAATATCCCCCTTGTTCAGAGGTCCCGTTTGGGTGCCTGATTCAGCTGGGCTCGGATATTCCAATGACTGAGAGGACCTCAAAGTCTAGTTTTGTTTGCCCGTTCAGTGGGAAGTAAGTTAGCCAAACCCAAGCTAGGATGCTGTCGAGCGTACCACAAAAACAAGCAATAAAATGACTGGTGCTGGATGAAAATGGGTGAACAGTTTCATCTTTACACTCGTACAGAGAATGAGTTACCATGTCCCTAAGCTACCACATGAGACCAACGGAGGCAAACGCTCTCTCGGTCCAAATGGTCATTTTATTATGCGTGTAAAGAAAAAACAACTTTCTGCTGAAGAATATGACAATAAAGCAACACAGGGAGGTGCTCTGCCAGAGCTGTCCCAGCCACAGGATTTCTACAGTTCTGACCCTAGTTGGGTACAGTTGTTCACTGCCCTTACTCGGGGTTACACCCTGAGAAGAGTCCTTTTTGGTATCAAGCTCCCCATGTTAACAGTCTGCCTTCCAGATGAGAGTAGCAGAAAGGATCTCACCCGGCAGAATTTCTTTCTGCCGTAAGGAACTGCTCTTCAGAAACGCCAACCGCTTCCGAACAAGGCTCAGGATTAAGAAAAGGAATGCAAAACCAAACCAGACCTACTGCAAAACCCGCAAACACAATTATTTTGGGATGGAATAAGAAACAAACCCATAGTGACTGTAGAGAGAACTACCTAATTCCTGATTTATAAATGCTACACCAAGTTTGAACAGCTTAAACGGAATCTGACACTCAGCCCGGTTCCCTCATTCACAAAGGGGGGTCCCAAGCAGCTCCCACACAGCTGTGGTACCCAAGAGGTCATTTCCTGTGAGCAAGCCCAACGGGCGGGTGCAGTTTTGGCTGCAGAGGGCAACGCAAAGCTGCCGGGGTTTATCCGTCACACGGCAACGATTTGATCCCTTCATTTCATTCTTCTCTCTCTCTCAGGCCAGCCAAGCCCACAGAGATGAGCTGAGCGAGCCACGCTGCGATAACGAACACGTCGCCGTCGCTTGGGCATCGTGTCTCTTTGGACAGAGCACCCCGTTTGCTTCACTATTTCCTATTTTTACCTGACCAGTTGCTTTTTAGGGTCTAGAATGTTCAGTAACTTGTCTGCGTACACCTTCTTAGAAGCAGTAAAAAGAATGATCTGTGGATTAAAGGGGGAAAAAAAAAATTATTATAGATGCAAGTATGTGAATATAACTTAATGATGAAACCCAAAAGGTAGTGTCTAATTGTTCTCACCTCATAAATCTGAGACATACGTTCCAGGAATTCTCGGAAGAATGGCCTTAACCGGACATAAACCTGAGGCAGAGATGGACTTGATTAAAGATTTTAAATACTACAGCTCTCACCTGCCATACTAAGTACCAGTTTGGGAAGATTAGGTCAAAACGAGCGTTATGAACAAAGTCACCAGCAAATATTAACTCCCTACAGAAGAATAACTCTGTTAAACCAATATTACATTAGCTTAATTAGCTTGCAAACAGCTGTAAGTGAAAGATGATAAAATTAGGCTTAGCAAATTTATTGGAAAATTTGATTGAATTAGAAATAATTGCAATTAAAGTATAAAAATTGGACAATCTCTAAAGAAAAAAAAAATGAATCTGGTTGCTCTGAGTGAACATTTGGAATCAGCTTTCACCAGGTGGGCTGCATCAGTTCAACTACCAGCTAATGTGTACCAGCACACAAACTACTTCATCTTCTTAACAGCCTTCTTCACTGACAGTTACACAGTGAATAGGGGGTGTCAGAAATGATTACAGGAAAAGAAAATAAAAAATGAAAAAAACCCTTCAGCTGTGAATGTATGGAAATCTGCAAAAATACCACCAGCACAGAGCTGCACACACATAACGCACTCCCCGTAAAAAACTGCAGAGCCATGAGAAGTGATATCAAGAATCAGGAGACTTCTGCCCCTCTCTGACTGAGCTCAAAACACAAGATTTGTGCTCACGAGGATTTGTGCTCTGTATAAATCTGCAGCTTTTTCTTTACCCGTTTTCTAACGGCCAGTTAGGAATACGTTTAAATTTGCATTCAAATCAGTGAATCCTCACAAAGGATTTAAACTGAATTGTATCAAATTTACATCTGGACACAACCAAGTGAACAGAGGGGCAGAAAAGGGCAATAGTTTAAGCAAACACCAAATTCCCCATCGTTAGCACATGCTGCAATAGATCCCAGTCCTGTAAAGGAAGAACATCTTTCCAAACCATCGTGAATTTCATTATTTAGCTTAAAATTTGGTAAGGCTTTTATTTGTTTCTTTCTTCAAGTGTCTGAAGTTTGACTTAAGTTTGCAAAGTAACAAACCCCACCAAAAGACATCTGTTCCGCTTGGGGCAAACATCTCTGCGACGGCAATCAGGAATGTCAATAACCTGTAGCAGATCTCTGCACCTCAAGATTTTACTGTCGTTTCACATGGTGAAAACCAGAGACAGGTTTCCTTACCTCGCCCATAGGAAGCTGCACTTGCCCACTGCACTTCAGGATGAGCATGGTGAGACCCCCCTGCCTGGCCCACACCCACCCAAGCCGTGCTGGACACCAGTCCCCAGCTAACCCGAGTGCTCCTGCTCTTACCCAAGAGAGCCTTGACAGAGGCTTCCCAATTCTGGGTCAAGAACATCCAAAGAACTAATTCTAAGGCTCATTCCAAGTTCAGCCTGGAGGAAACCATGCAAGGCGGTTACCAGATAAAAGGAATGATGAACCCATGTCTAAAAATTATTCCAGCTTTTCTGATTCTAAGGGCTTTAATAGGAGACAGCAAATGAAAAAAAAACCCACCAAAACCAATCAGGAAAATACCTGGACAAGTGTCCTTTTAAAGTGCCTGATGAGTGGCTAATTCTCCAAAGATACTACAGTGGGGTCCAATATCGTGCAAGCTACATGGCGGGGAAGTTGCTGCTACTCCCAGGTACATCACGCAAAAGGACTCGAGAACAACAGCTGGGGTCAGCACAGCAGCTTTGGTAGTTGCTGGAAGAGAACTCTTCCTTCCTGTGCTGGTTCCTCTACGGCGTGTCACAACTAATGCCTCCAGAAGCAGAACAAACCCTCAAGTCTACGAGTCTCCATGAGACAATCAAAAATTACTCCAAGAATCCATCAGACTCTCTCTCGGAGTAAAGAGGTAGCACTGGCAAAGCATGCAGCAAGACTAAGGGCCAAGACAGGAACTAACGCCAGGCTCTGAAGGCATCTCCTACCTAGAAAGAAATGATCAACCAGTGCAGATGGTTCTCCCTACCAGGAGAAGAAAGTGAACAGCCTGTAAGAATCTGTACCTGGCTGAACTGTCAGCATTCCCACCTCAACCTGCTGGCAAGGAGACAGGTGGCTGCTACAGACACCATCACATGCTCCTGAAAATTAACATCCCCACCTGCAACAGGTGACCACCACCATTTCCACCCGCAACAGGTGACCACCACCACCACCATTTCCACCCGCAACAGGTGACCACCACCACCGCACTGCAGCAGCCATGAGCAGTGCTGTGCAGGATTCCCAATACAGGTGGCACCTCGCAGAAGCCTGCTGCCTTTATAACCCAGGGAGCTGTGAAATGCCAGACAGTTGCTTATCTCTCCGTAAATGAGATGATAACAAACACACGTGGGGAGAATTCCTATGTTACAGAAAAAAGTCCCTATTTTTCTATGTGTATTAATTACCTGGTAAATGACATCTTGGAAAAGAACTGGAAAAGTGAGTGCAGCATCTTCTAATTCATTTAGACTACAGTGCACTAGTGTTTCATCCTATTAAAGAAATAAGAGATGGTATAAAAGAGAGAAAAGGTTGTGCAAATGTTGAAAATTGAATTAGTTTTCTGTTTTCTTCTGCTCATTTTAAGGTAGGTTTATTTAATCTGGAAAATTAAATTTTGTGCAAGTGTTGTCAAGATTGAAGAAGGATTCTTAGAATGAATTATACATTTCATTAAGTTTGAAGGGTTTTTTAAAACCTACTTTGAATTGTGTGCTAGGGGCATAATTATAAGAAGATATTTTAATTTTGTAGGCCGTCCTGCCATCCAGTTCAAACCTGCATCTGCCAGTTTGAATGATCTATCCATTCATACAACCACTAGAGGACATGCCAACTGATACTGGTCATGATAAAATAACATTCCTGACACTATTAACAGGGTCAGAAACAACTTCCAAACCAGAGAGACAAAGCCAAATTATTAGGAAGACAAAGATTTTTTCCGGGATTATTTTTTTTTAAAGTGGGTTTGTGCCCTCTAAGATTGTTCTAAGAATTAAAAGATTCACTCCTGACATATGGAGCTGAATTTGCCCCTTTATTACGTCTCATTTTCCCCCACACTGAATTCAGGAAAGCTTTATGAGAGCAGGTAACTGTTTGAGATGAGAAAAATCATAATGCCTTTTTTTTTTTTTAGCAGGTTGTTAAATATCCAACAAAACCAACAAATAGGCTCTTTTCACCACTATTATTTGTTTCTGAATGCAGACTATATTCAACTAAAAGTAATAAAATTTGTGTAACATTCAACAAGGCCTTTTTGTTTAAGGCAAACATCACTAATCTCAGCACCAAACAAAATCAGTAAAAAGCTACACCCCCCCTGTTTCTGGTATGTGTTATAAAGACACTTACCAAGTCTAGAACTAGTGAGAATTCAGGTGTGCTTCTTGTTTTGAGTGGAAGAGCTGGCTTCCTGTTGAGTTGTTCTTCTGTTAGTGGTGGAACGTGTTTGATGAAATAGTATCTGAAAAGAATACAGATTTTGCTGTAGAAATGGATATACATTATTGAACTGGTAACGTAACCCAACTCGGTATTTCCAATACTTAAGGTTGTACAAGAAGTATTTTAAATTTACACACACACCCCCCCCATCAATATACACTTATTTTTTAAGTCAAGAGCTTTGGGAATTCATTACCATACTATAAAGATGTTTCAGCTAAAAAAAAAAAAAAACCCTGACTTAATCCAATACCCCAAACTATCAGTTAATATTTTCAGTACAAACATTAGCACTTACGGATCAAAGACTTCCCAGTCTTCTTCATAGGTGGCTTCTGCATGAGCTGATGAGTAGCCACTATCTGGAGATACTGGTGCTAAAATTCAATGAAAATGACCAAAACAAAAAATAAAACAAAAAAACCACAAGAGCTAGTCTTATTAGTGCAGTTGTTAAAAGGGAAAATTTGTACTTTCTACATGAGGGCCACAAACACCAGTGGAAAAAACCTCTCCCTTCAGCCTCACTCTCAGCCCTCCTGTTTCCTCTGAAACAGCTGCACAGCTCCTCAGGAAGCCACCCAAGAGCTTGATGTCACCTCATGTTACAGAGCTTCACAGCCTGGCCAAACCAGAAGCACCCGTATGACACAGCGTGGCATCCCTACATCCCTGGCGGCATGAGCTACCTGGATGCACATCCCAGCCTCAGAAGCAGCCTTCTTGGCAGTGCTGGGTTAACACTGGGACTCTATGACCTTAAAGGGCTTTTCCGACCCAAACGATTCCGTGATTCCAAAACGCTGCCAGTTTCTCTCCCGTGGCCAGCAAGTCTGAGGCATGCACTTGTGACGAGGGCGGGGAGGGATCAATAGCAATAAAAATGTCTTTCTTCTGCAATCTTTGTTTTCCTTTGAAGGAACGTTATGAGGTCAGCTGCGTTGTACTGGGAATAGACAGGACTTGCCAAGACTGTGTCTCTGGTGCATAAACCAGATTTGTCTATTAATCATCAAGTACTAACACTGTTTGCATGCCCTAAGCAAATGGGAAATACGAACCGAGACAAAACGCAGGTGCTGGGATTCCCCCGCGAGTACAAACCACGCACAACCTCCAGACCCCAGCCCAGGGCAAGCACACCTTTCTTACCTGTAAGTGGCGGCAGGTCGCGGTCGTTTGTTTCCTCCACTTCTTCCAAACCATTGTTGACAGCAGACCTGACCTGCACTGCCTGGCTAGTGTAAGCTGCTCCATTGGTTGACGTTGCAGTACTTGTGGTAATCTCATCGACCTGTTCCATATCAAGCTGTTTGACTATCTCTTCAGCTTCAACAGCTTGTCCGGGAGAATCCGATCCTGATGTTCCTGAACGAAGAGTTTAGTATGCTCAGAGTCATTATTAACCACACACAAAAAGATTTCAGAACAGGGGATGATGGCTGCATTCGACTCACGGCACAAAAATAAGAACCAAAATTAAGACCGTGACAAATGCCTTTTATGTCTGGGACAAGGAAATTAATAAAAATTTTTGTTCTTTTCTTCTTTAACTAAAGGATATGCTGCTAGATACTTACACCCGTGAGAGGAACGCTCTAATGCATATAAACTTACTCCTTCTGTTGTTATTGCTCAACCCTCCTAAGAATTAAGGAGCTCTTTATCCATTAGTAGGAACTCTTGGTGTGTAAATCAGAACAGAAACTGCACTGCTCTTGAAAACAGCTTTTTCTTCAAAGGAAAAATAATCATCCTTAGCTTTACCACTACTGGCTTTTTAAATAATACTCACCATTTTTATTTGCTGGTGAAAAAAAATTGAAAACGGGAGAAAAGATGGTTCCCAGTAACGTAGTTCGTGGGGGGCTGCCAGTGGTTGGGTTATCTTCTAGTTTTCCATTTTGCTTTACGTGCTGGTTTGTCATTTCGTAACTTCCAGCTTCTGTAAAGAAAAGTTACAAAGTAGAATCATAGAACAGGAGCACGCTGCTGTTTTCCACAGTTATCCCCCTCCTTTAATGTTTTTATCTTCAGAACAGGAAAAGATCCCTCTTGGTCATGGCTCAGTTTGGTCAACAACAACAACAATTAGCCTAAGTATTTAATTTTTATAAGGCTAGCAATTTACTATCAACCTAAAACCAAAATGCCCACTTTCAACACCATCTTAACACTACCAATTAGGAAGCATTCATTGTTTCTCAAAGTGTGCTAAAGATGAATAGATTATAGCAGTTTAAATCCTTTAAATGGGCTTGATAATGCAAGACAGACTGTGCAATGTTGGGCACTGTCAGGGGACTCCACTAGATGGAAACAAGAGGAAGAGTCAGCACAACTCCAGGCTGAAGTCCAGGACAAAGAGCTAAATCAAATAATTACCACTGGCTTTTCTTTTCATTTTTTTTTTTTTTAAGTTAAATTAGTTCCAAAATAGCCAGTTGTGATCCGAATCGTTCTTACAAAGATGCAGTGGAGGTGTCATTACTGAGAAGTAACATTGGAACTGTTGCTTACAGTCTTAGAAGCCTCGTTTTGCTGCCGTTGGCTCAGCCGTGCTCTCTGAAGTCAATCAGAACCCCCCCACAACCCCCACCACCGGGGAAATGTCCGCACCAGCCGAGATCCGCAAGACAGCTCGAGCCACCGCTCAACGGCCTCAAGGCACGATTAGAGCATTTACAAACCTCCATTCATTTGACTTTTCCGTCGTACTCGGGAGATCTGTTTATTAGGCTTTTCTCCTGTTTGAGGTGTGGATGAAATCAAGTTGTTATCTATATCCCGTTCAATTCTACTTCTTTTTGCAGGATTTTCTCTTTCTTCCTTAATATAGAAAAGAAGGGAAAAAGAAACGTGCTGAAGAGTGCCTCTTTTCTCCATGGAGCACTACCAGAGAAGGTTTAGCTGTTAGAGAAAGTTTCACAAAAGCTCTGGTTACTGTTCCACATCCAGATGCACAATATCCAACGTGTATCTGGCAGCTGGAATTTTAAACTCATTGAAAGTTGACACAACTCAAGGTAAATAGCAAAGGAAGGGGAAAGAAAACCATACTTGGAACTTCTGTAGCAGAAACCCCTCTCTTTAAGCACTGTTTCACCAAATAGCCAGTATGTAGGCATTTAAGTGCTACAGAGTTTGGGAAATGTAGAGGCGAGGCAACTAAAATGATCCAAACTTGGTTTCTCTGCCTGTGAAACACACAGGAAGGGAACTGCCCAGCGACACCCAGTGTGAAATCCTCTTCCGTGCTCCCTTTGTACAACAGGCTGCTAAACTGCAGACAGGCACAGAACCTGCTGCTATTCCACCCGTATTGGATGGTACACGGCAAAACCTTGCCGTCAAAAGCGCTGGAAACGAGGGCTCTGACCCAACAACTCTTCTTACCTAGAAGTAAGTGACTGTCCTTCCCTGTGGCACTAACAGAGGTGAGACAGAACCAGTTTTTGCATGTTTTCCATGCACGAGTATGTGTAGGCATACATATGTAAGCCAGGTTTCTAGCCCTTTTTCCCCAAATCACCTGCTAGAACTTAGGAGAATGGCAGTCTGAAATCTACAGCATGAGCATACAGAGGATGCTGAAACGTAGGGTGTGAGACAATCAAATCTCAAAATAACTAACAAGCTGACAGACCAGATCAAAGTTAATTAAAATCTCAGTTTCAGAACTGCAACACTACCTCTCTGGAGCAGCAGTTTCACACCTTTAAAAAGAAAATGTGGTTTGCACGCTCAAAAAAAGTAAATAGCTCCTTTAGAAAAATCAACCTAAAGCCTTAGCTAGTGGTACAGTGGTTAACAGATGCGTGGAAATGTCTTGACACCCCCCTCAGAAGACCAGTGAACACCACCAATCCCAAAAGCTTCCTACTGGCAATATCCTTGACCAACAACCTTGGTGAGAACAATCTAATTACTACCTCTTAGAATTAATAATACCATATATACCATAAATCATCGTACAGGAGAGAAAACGGATGGCTCACTGAGCAGATAAAAGACCAGTAAGGGATTCATCTTCTAGGTCATTTGTTCAAATGTTCAACAGCAGGGAAAAAAAAAAAAAAAAGAGAGAAATTAATTAACTTCTAAAGGCCACCCATCGGCCTTCAGAAAACGAGTTGTGCTCTACGGAAAACAGAAGGGAACGAGGAAGTCTGGCTGGAGGCACCAGCAGAGGCAGAAAGACCTCACTAAACGGGGAGACCCCTTCCACCCTCTGGCAGAGGAGCTGTCAAGATGTGGTAGGAAAGTTCACGCTGCTCTGACCGTGTTCTACTAAGTAATAGGATGGAAAGGTGAAATTAGATGTAATGAGATTGAGCTACTTGGTTTATATGCTGGAAACTGTATGGAGCAGATATGGAATGAAATTTATCTGTGGTATGTATTTATCAACAATCTGTCTGAACTCCGTGATTGTTTCAGTTCTCTATAAACTATTATCAGCAATAATTGTGCCGTAAGGAACATGGCAATGTCACACAGATGGAATATTTTGGTTGGGTTTCGGTTGTTACCAGAAGCCATGTGTGAGTTAACAACAGCCTGACCTATTGGGGCCAGCAGGAACCACGACACGCGAAGCCAATGCAATTTCTGACAGCGCTAGAACCCCCAAATCAGGCAAGTCTAGAGAACCTTGTAACAGGAAGTTCTACAATAAATAAAAACATTAAGAGCACTTCCTGCACACACACGTGTATCAGATTTTCTGGTCTATCAGAATTCTCATAAGACATCTTTATGATACCAGATAAATGTCCTATGACTACGATTGGAATCACAGAACCACAGATTGATTGACTGGCAGCCACCACCTCTCTGGGCAGCCTGGGCCAGGCTCTCCCCACCCTCAGCACCAACAATTTCTCCTGCTCTCCAG
>JANIJG010024880.1:19733-35642 GCA_024611175.1 Megaceryle torquata
CTCCACCAGGTCCCTGTCTCTGCTGTGCTGAGGACTCCAGAGCTGCCCCAGCACTGCAGGGGGGGTCTCCCCAGAGCACGGGGAGCAGGGCTGCTCTCAACCCTTTACCCCCAGCCTGGGCTGGTCCCGGGGGTTGCCCCAACCCAGGCACAGGACCTTGTGCTTGGCCTTGCTGAACACCATGCAGTTCACACAGGCCCATCTCTCAAGCCTGTCCAAGTCCCTTTGGATGACCATTTCCCTTCCCTGGTGTGGACAGCACCATTCAGCTTGGTCACTGGCAAACCTGCTGAGGGTGCCCTCAACCCCACTGTCCATGTTGCCCATAAAGAGGTTAAACAGCACCATCAAGATCTGCTCGTTGTGAAGACACTGCAGTAAATCCACATAACCTCCGTGGTGGTTTAGATTGTACCTTACCCATACACAGACTACCACGCAAGTTGCACACATCCCCTGTCTCAGAGAGTTCTAACGTTTCCATGGCAGCCACAAGACCACTTTGTTAAGTCATTAGCACATTGGAAGATAGCCCAGCAGTATCAATATCATGCCATGCTAATGCCGCTGGAACCACTCCAAGCCCTGCTACAGGCGCAGGAGGGGACATGAAAGGAAACAGGACAAAAATGTGGACATTTTATATTAAAAAACCTGTCGAGGAAGAAAAGAATGAAGTGCAATCCAAAGATTTGGGAGAGGAAGAGAAGAAGGGAAGAAAGTTAACAAAAGCTTTAAGAGACAAAGGCAATGCACACCAGACATATTTCCCTTATCTTCACATTCCAACGTAAAATGTTTTGCTTAGATTTCAGCGTTTTGTTGCAGTGGTTTGGCAGCCAAAATGTTGCACTGCTGAGCTACAATATAGATGCCGAATGTAAAATGGACTAATTGTCCTGGCTTAATGGAAAACAAACTGTAAGTGGATTTAACCATTTATTTTTACCGAAATATTTCTTTGTCGGTACGTCAATGTTTCTCCGAGAGGTGATTAACACATGCCATCAAATAGTAAATCTCACTGCATTTCTGACAGTTTAACAATACACTGTTACTTTCATTAAAATGATTTCAACTATGGCTTATCACAAAATTATCATTTTGACAGTGAAAAAATACTGTATACATTCAGAAGTATTTATTTATCATACAGTTCATCTGGGATACCTTTTAATTTAGTTACGACTTCTCGGCTACTCTTCTTTAAAATCTCCAGCCACGTAATGGCAATGTCAATGTGTCTGGACTGCTGGGACTGAAGGAAGTTGGTTTTTTAACTGGCCTCCCTCTACAGCTTTTGGAAGCAATTACAAGGTTACATTCAGCCTACCACAGTCCTACTGTATGTACATTAAGAAGTCACCCTCAAAATGTACACGGAGCAGATTTTCACACGTGAAAATTAGCCAAGTTGGGATTTCTATCCGGTTCAAGCCAGGTGAGAGTTGGTGGTTTAGCCCCAACAATATCTGAACTGGATCCACAGAGCGTGAGCAGCACTCACTGCAATAATCCACCAAGGAGTTGTATTGACTGCACAGTAGCTGAACTTGCGAGGTTTGACCTTCATTGATTGATGGACACCTTAACATTTTGGAATAAAAATGCTAAAAATACCCAGTGATTTTCTGCTTTCAGACTTGCTTTTCTTGGTTGCCAGTACTGGTAATTCCCAAATTCAAGGAATGCTTCAAACAGAAAAATCTACTGAGTTTATTGGTCAACATTTCCCAAAGAAATACCTCGGTAATAAATCCTGTGAGTTATTAGATTATCTGAATTAACTCCTGGAAGGTTTGGAGCTTGTCTTTTCTTTAAAAAAGCACCTGTCGCCTGCCACAGCTATCCCAGGTACTTTGTGCCTCCCAGTCCTCCCTCCACCACACTACACACGTTTACTTCTTCTCAACAGAAATGGTTTTAAATCAAATTTAGCTGAACGGGACCCAATGAAAAAAAAAAAAACCAGAGAAACCCACTGAGGCTGTACCTTGGGTGTGCTTCCTTTAATAAACTTTTTGATTGAAGACAGCAAGCCCGTTTCATTTTTCTGTGGTTTTCCTCCGCCAACAGGTAAGGTCTCTTCCACCTCCGAACGTTTCCTCTTGGCCCTCAAAGCTCGTTGTGTGTGAATTTGATTCGACTGCTGAGAAGCTTTCCGCGTTCTCAGCCTCATTTTCATGTGTACCACATGTAAAGCTATAAAAGGAAAAAACAAGAATACTTAGTCATTGAAGAAATGTATTAAGCCTCAGATCATGAATTCAAAAAATTATGTAACACCGAGAGCGTTCTGATGCGCTGAGCTTTTACATCCATATATATGGCTTAATTTACATCAAAGAGCAGAGCTATTTAAGTTAAAGTATACGACTGTCAGAAGAACAAATGAAGAGAATCTGGCCATGGATACATCTAACCATTAGATAAATGAGGTTTGTGCATTACCCTCCAGTCTGAGGAGCAGGAACGAAAAAAAAAAAAAAATCTACCTGCTTTTGAGATGAAAAGGATTGTATGGTGCCTGGTGTCTCCAGCATCAAGTGACTAGACTCAATGACCCAGGCAGTCCTTCCCAGCTCTGCGTTCCTCACAATACTTTGTTCCAAGTCTCTATATTACACTGGAGATGAGGCATCAATCTGAGTTCGTGTCAAGTGTTCACGGAAGAAGAAATCATAAATGAGACTATGCATTCGGCATGGGTGAGGATAAAGCAGCTCAACAAAGGAACCCGAGACTGATCTTCAGAACAAGAGTGTTTGGGGATGAGATTAGACCACAGGAAGACTCGCACAAGGGCAATATTTATTAAAGCAGAGTAACAGGCCATCCAGGGAATGTGTCCCGTTTCTCTCCCAGCTCCAACTGGACTGCTGCTCCAGTCGGATTTGCACACAGATAGAAGCTCTGCTCTGGGCTGAGGGCCATGCCTTCTGCAGTTGACTGAAGCTTCTCTCTGGGTTGATTTTATGGGACTACTCATGTGCTTAAAATCCTGTATATATTGGATCAGGAGCAGAAAAAAAGGAAGTAGCAAGAAATCTATCTGAGTTGAAATGCACAGCAATGCTGGTATCAAAGTAATTTCCTAGCTGAAGTCATGACAAAAAGCCTGCTTTTTTTTTTTTTTTTTTTTTAAAGCACAAGCTTATCATGATAGGAATCGGTATCTGCTCTTCTGAAGTTCATTTACTGTGTATCTTATTGCTGAATAAACAGAATAAATAATCTAAGGCAGTGGTGGAACTGGTGTGATTCACACAGAGAAAATACTGCGATCGTAGTTTTCAAAACCAGTGCTAAACCTGTACACAGCTGCATTTGTTGGCAGCTGGATGAATCTCCATCTGAAATGAGAAGCGTTCCAGCTCATGAGGAATACCACAACTACTGACACTGTTTTCAGAAGACTTAGCAAAATAAAGCGCTCCGTTTGTATTGTCAAGAGCAAAACATTTTAGTTACGTATCATATTCAACTGCCAGCCAACACAGGATTTAATTTTTCATACGTACACGGCCAGCATTTTCCATCAGTAGTCGATAGGACTGTATACAAACACAAAAGGACATGGCCAATTCTGAAACAACGTCAGTTAAGAACCACAGAAGTAGACAGATAATGTAAGGTTTAAGGAAAGACAACAGAAACTGCAGCCTGAATTTACAAAAACTGGTTCCTTATAATCTTGCGCCCTCTAGTAACAGAAGCATCAGAACACCCAGCCCCTGAGTAGCCTTTCGTTATTAATATTTGCAATAAAATTTGCATTTTCTTTAAAAGAATCTACTGCACGTGGAAAAAAGTAACGCAGAGAGATAGTGAAAAATAGCCCCAAATATTCTAATCCAATTTTCTGTTCCTATTCCTTGCTGCTAGAAAAATAAAAAGATAACACTTTTCCACAAAGATGCAAAATGAACAGCCCCGTTATCAGAACTCGCATCTCCACTTTCCTTTCTTACAAAGTGCTGCCAGATGAATTCTGGGGGGGTGTGATTTATAGCGGGACGGTCCCCCAGCAACAGCCTCCTGCTCCTGTTGTACCTCAAAACAGAACTGTCTGGGTCGGAAGGGACCTTCTAGAGGTCATCCAGTCCACCCCCCTGCTGAGAGCTTCTGTACAGATCAGGACAGGACGAGGAGACTCCAACCTCAACACCAAAGCCGGGGCCTTAGCGTTGCTGCTCTTAAGCCTTTTCTAGACAGTAGTGCTTTTGTGCCACTCGTAACTGTGGTCCCGAGTTGACCCCGTTACAGACACAACTTTTTCTATCCCCTGTTCTATGAACTCTGGAAAGGCTCTATTGCACAGAACTGAAACAGGCGGCCCTCCCTAAAATGCATGTGTATGTTGAGTACGTAAACATATACACAAGTGAGATCCTTAATTCCCATTGACCTAGTTCAAAAAACTCTGAAAGGAAAGCAGGGAGTTACACTGAACTAATTCAAGTTTCTGATTGGCAGTGGCTAACCACTTACCAGAGGGAATTAGGAATTAAGTAAATGAACACTAAAATATAATGGTATTTAGTATATTCAAAGATGTAATCTGCATTCATTAAAATGCTGCTATTAAAAAAAAAAAAAAAAAAAAAAAAGAAAAAAAAAAAAAAAAAAAGGAAAAATGTCCTGCAATGTGACTTTATAAACCAGCAGCCTTTTAAAAATACGCTGGTGAGAAATATCCAACAAGGTCCATTTCTTGGGTCAGAATTAAAGGAGACTATACTAACAACAAATGTGTGTAAAGAGGAATCAGTCAGAACTGTAAAACACTAGTGAAATTCCAATCCAAGCATGAAAATAGTACTTAAAAACTGCTGCACTGCAAGTTGCCTGATTTTACCAGAACTGAAACAACTAACTGGGCGTGCAGAAGATGAACCAATTTAATGTTTGGGAGTATTTTTCCAGCAAGGAACCATTCAACTCATCTGTGCACTGCTGCCAGAGAGTTCTTTGGCTCATTTCACATCCTGGGTATCAAGCCTCGGGTTATAAATATCTCTAATGGACTTAGCAACAGTTACCTACAATCCTCTCAGTGACAGAAGTTTCCTAATGCTTGACACATTTGGCAGTGGACAGTTTTGACTCGAATTCTATTGGCCTTCCTTTTGCAAAACGAGCATAAACCAGACCAGGAACATCACCAGGCTCCCTCCGTCAAAACAGTCAAGTCCGAACATGCGTGTGAATTTCCTTCCTCAAACCCACACAAACAATTCGGATCTCTCCCCGGCGAAGAGCGAGACTTCACCAGCGGCCGCGTACCGGAGGATCTCGCTCGGCCACGTTCGGGCAAGACCGACGGACGCTGTGCCAGGAGGTTCACCGAGACCAAAGTCGAGCAGTCGCGGGGTTGGCTGCGTGTGGGATTACACTGAACAATCCTAAGAAATGCCTGCACTTTAATTCTCTTTTCAGCAGATTCTCTTTCAGGAGCTTGCAGCTCGAAATCCTCTCTGCATAATTCCTGCTCAGCAGAAGCTGATGCTGAAGCATGACCGCAATGTCAGGAACCCAAAGTCAAGTCCATACATTAACAGCAAATACACTGAACGTTTCAAGACTCAAGCCACGGTTCTGCACTATACACACATCTGATTTTAAACTTTCCAAAATCCCTTTGTTCTGAAATCCTTCTACATTTATTATAAACCCAGGAAGGGTGGGAGGGCGGGGAGAAAAACCTCATTCTTTACAAGAGGAATCCATGGCAGAGGGACTACATGGAATTGTCATTAAACAATTTGTGAGGCAGGAAAATAAGAAATGAAGGAGGTATTGAAAAGTGGCAGCTGAACGAGTTACAGCTGCAATAAATTCCCCACCTTCCTGAGTCCCCACACTCTAAGCTGCCAGGCTCACCAGCCTGTAAATACTGCTGGGGTTCCACGGCACAGGTCTGGTGTGCGCAGGTACCGTGTGCCTACAGGAAAGAAATTCCTGTGAATGACTCATATTTCTAAACCAGAGCCTACCTCCATGACATTCTCCGTTAGGGATGATTTCTTTTCCCACCACACACAGTACTATTGCTTTTATCTATTCCCCCCAACTATTAAAAGAAAAATTAGGTGAGGCACACATAATTACAGGGTTTAAAGCTTTTTGATACAGAAAAAAAAAATTAAGATGGTTAAAGAACAAAAGTGACAAACAATAGGAAGAGATAACTGACAAGAGAATTTAAAATTACAGTGTCGAGCGATTTCTGCCTCCCATCTGGCAGTGAGTAATAATAACACTGAACTGCCACCACTGACTGAAACCTGACTATTCCAGGGCTGAACCCCAGAAGAGCTCTGGAGGAGCAAGAGAACCCAACACACTTCAGGAGTGACACTTGGTGAGTGATGAGAACGCACTGGGTGAATTTTACTATTTATTTGTTTGTTTTTCCATCTCATCAATTTCTCCAGCATTCAAATGCAGTGCCCAGGTCCTTCCTAGGCCGAGCAGACAGATGCTACAAACCCTCCCTGGATGTCACGGAGCACTGTGCTCTGCACAACAGCACCGAGGGGGCTGTGCAGAGCTGGCAGGGCTTGCCAGCCTGCCTGGCTGCCCTCCACAGGGCTGGGAGATCTGGACCTTCTCCCAAGATGTGAGGTAGTAAGACAAGAGGAAAGGATGAAGCTTGTGTCAGCTATGGTGGGATCTTCAACATCTTTTAGATGACAGAGCTTCTGATGCTCCAGATCACATCCTCTGCTGATTGTGGACACAGCCTGCATTGACAGAATATATTTGTTCTGCTGCCACTGGCCACGTGCCTTCCAAATGACAGAAGGAAGCCAAAAACCACTCCCTTCTCTCAAAGTAATTTTGCCCATACATTAGTTTTTGCCATCACAGAGCTGATGACCAGAAAGCGTGAGAAATTCACTAGAAAACAAAGGGTCCTGAAAAATTGTGTGGACTGTATCTGGCTTTAGCCACTACAAATCTTCCTGCATTCCTTGAAACCTTGCTTCTTTTAGATTTTGAGCAAGAGTGTCAATGCCTGCTGTTAATGTTGTGGATACAGATGGATGTGTGACCAGCACACACCAAGCTGTGAACTGTCACCAAATTTAACAGCTGTGACAACTGATGCCTGGGTCTCAGTTTGGGGCTACCAGGTCCAATGCCCCACCATCAACCAGCTCAGATAAAGCAGACCCCACTGCCAAAAAAATGCCTTCACTTCTTTCGGGTATTTCTGGACAGAAATAGGAACCAAGAACATTTTCTTCAATTTCCTTTGAAACAACCAATACCAGTCAGATTTTGTCAGCACATTTCCTTACTGCAAAGTGACCCAGATTTCAAGTATGAAGAAACATCCCAACGAGAAGCTGTGTTCATTGAGCTGGCTCCAGTCCATTCACATGCTCTGAGAGATGCTTTCAAGAAACAGCAGGTCCTGTGCTCGCGTACAAAGAAGCCCAAGCCACCACGGGACATGGACAGACAGCTGGTAAAGCCCACACCTGGTGGGGACAGTGAACTATGGGACCACTGGTAACCCTGGTGTAATGGTACACCTGTCTGGTGTACCAGCAGCCACAAGACCAAGCAATGCAGCCAAGGAGAATGACTTAGAGATAAAGCCTTTCGGCCACACGGGCCCCAAAGCACTTTACAGAAGTCAAGGAAATGGTTTTTTGTTAGTTAAAGACATCGAGACTTTTTCCCCTTAAAGATTCTTGATCTCTCTTTAACCAACTTCTCCTTCCCTAAAAAAATACAGCAATTTCATGTTGTTCCAGCTGGTGTAGTTCATATTTTGCACCACACTGTATTACGTGTCACTCTTCTCGAATCTTCACATTGTTTTTCTGCAACTGCCTCTTAAGAGACACAACTATTAACTTGGAAACCATGATCCAAAGAAGGCTGGAAGTAGCACTAGTACAGGGTAAGTAAAGCAAAATAAAAAGATAATGGCTTATAAAACCAGCCAAACACACACCATGGACTACTCAGCTGTTGGTGCCTGGTTATGAAATCTGGGTAAGGGTATAAAGAAACCACAAGTTCCATCAAAACAACAGCTAGCAAGTACAACTATTGAAGGCACAATGCAAATGGCACCTCTGAATTTTCCTTGTTTGATTGAAAGCACCTTTTCTTCTCCTCCAAATCTTTCCGGTTACTACGTCATCTCAATATGAAACAAAAATCACACTTGAAACCCCTGAGCTTGAGTCCCCTCGTTTTAACCAAGATCCCTCAGTGCCTCACCGTGGGCTCAGAGCCACAGCTCTACTCTACGCTCCCAAAATTTAAGCATCTCCCCTAAAAGAAACATTTTCTTAGAAAAATGTTGCCAAAGAAGGAAGGCAGTCTTATAATTGGCCTTCACAGAAAATAGATTTTTGGTGACTTTCTGCTTCTGCTCTTGCAACTGTATTTCCAGGCACCATTGTTTTGCTGTTGCTTCACTAGAGAGGCTTTGTTTTGATTATACTGCATGCACTTGGAACTGGAAGTTTACTCCCTCCTGGCCAAGATATTTTCCTCTTTACGACTGAGGGTACACGCTTGTAATTAATTCAATTCGGTTTGGGTCAGACTACTAACCAACAAAGGAAAACGGTGAGCTGGGTTAACCGTAGAAGAGTTAATCTCCCAACAGAACCCCAAAATCCGCTGCTGACTATTCACAAACCCTAACGTTGCCAAGACGAGAATTTCACATGAGTCATCTCCAGATATTGTGGCACTCACCAGCAGCGGAGATGTTTTGAAATACAAGTTCGGAGTGCTCGAGTTTTAGACGAGCGGGTAACAAACTGCACTAGGAGCAGCCCTGTTCCTGGGGAGGTTCTGGGATGGCCCAGCTGTCTGCAGACATACTAGGCTCTCTGGACATTTAATCCATGCTGCCAGGCACATGGGGAGCCTATTTTTGGAAACCATCTCCCTCTTGTTAAAACCCGTGGTATAGTCAGGTTGCTAAACACTTCCTGAACAGACCTTCCAGGATGTTGTCCAACCACAAAAAAATCCTAATGAATTTTTTTAATCTTTTTTTTTTTTTTAATTGTTCATCTCGTCCATATTAGTTATATTTTTAATTAAAAAAGAAAAAAAAAAATCAAATCCAAAGATTAATGCCCAAGTAAGTCTGTGCTGGATTATGGAAACCCTGGAGAAAGCCCTGTGTTTGTTATGAGAAGCTAATCATTTCTGCAAGGTCTACACGGGCAGGAGAGCTGCATTTTGCTTAACTTCACCAGAACCCCTAATCTTGCTCTGCTTCAGCATAATCTTCCTGTGGGATCAGAACCACAGTCACATACTCCACAGGGCTTTGTCAGGTCCCTATCTTTTAAAAGGCTAGATAAAGTTTTTGGCTGTTCCTTTTGGCCTTAAAAATAGCAGCCTATTTTTACCGTAGGATAAAAACTCTTTAAATGATAATATGATTCTTATTGCCCTGGAAAACATTTTTTTTTTCCTTTGGTGCATTCTATAGCTTCAAAACCTCTAAAAATAGTTTAAATTGTGCTCTCTACTCCTAAGGGGCTGCTCTTGTGCTCTTCTCACACCTGGCTTTCCCAATTTAAAGCTAAAAAAAAATAAAAATAAAACCCAACCAAGTCTGTTGTTCAAACCGGGGAAAACGCCATCAGTCAAGATTTGTATCAGTCACTGTCCACACAGATTTTCATCGGAATGTTTTCCATTCCATATAGCCAGTGATTTAAAGCTTTTTCATAGCCCATTCTGGCCTATTTCTTGCATGGAAAGCTTCATTCTTATAAACTGCAGTCTCTGAGATTAAGTTGCTAATTCACGCAGGTACCCAAGTTAAAACTGGTATGAAAACAAGTGCTAAAGTTTTAACAGCTTTACTCTTTTGTGGTGTTGCATATAACCTCAAAACCATAATATTGAGACGTTATGAACGTGAATCTCATTCAGTTTCAAAGACTTAACTGAAATGAGCTTCAGGGACCGGCGTGACCCCATCGCAAGGAGGATATTTTACATATCTTACTTTGTTTCGTTATTTGACTATTTTACTATTTTATTTTGGGTGAAAAATAAAACATAAAACAAAACAAAAAACCAATCCCAAACCTCACTGGCTATTCAGTGCAGAGTTCTAGGAAGTTTCTGGTCAATATACCAATAATGCAAAGTACAATAAGCACAAATTGCCAACAGCAATAAAAGTTTGGTAAGCCGAGTGCAATCTGCATACGCACCCTAACATTTCCATTCTGCTTTGGTTCTAGCCTGAATTTCACTCATTTATTTCACGAGGTAATTGCCTCCGGTTTGGTCTAACCTATCTCTGCCACTTTAAAATGCGTGAGATGTAATGAAATAATCACTTTATGGCTGTAAAGTAGCAGATACGGCTCTGTAAACAGAGAGGGAAGCGCTCTGTTGAGTGAGGAGATAGTGTTTGTCTAGTGCCTCACTTTGGCAAGTTCCTGGCTGAGAAAAAGGCAGGAGCGCCAGAACCATTAATGGCACTGCATGGTACTGGTTTCCATCTCCAGAACCCCCAGGCAAACCCAGCTGGTGTTTCTGCAGGCCTGGCAGCCTGGGGGACTCTGAGGTGGAGAGCAGGGATCTGCACAGCCATACCACAGCAGGATAGGGATCCATACGCTCCGCCGCGAAATCTGCGCCCAACAGGGGTGGCTAAAGCCGGTCTCCACGCTCGGGCCATAGATCTGCAGCTACATGGTTCAAACCAGAGAAATCCCCAAGGGCAGAACATGCTGCTCTCAGCTCTGACCTTACGCCATTCCTGGTTGGGCTTTTTTTTTTCCCCCACTCATTCCCCAGTCCTAGGAGTGAACCCAGCCTCTCCCACCAGGAACCCCAGGGTAAGATGGGGCCACGCCATGTCCCAAAGCCACACAAGTCTTGACAGTGCTCAATTTATTACATCACAAAGCAGTTACACTACGGTTTGGGAGAAGCTTCCAGATACCGAGGAGAACTAATTGAACTTAAATACAAAACTTAATGTGAGTTAACTTAAATAGCAAACAAATCCTTGGAAGCAAGTTAGTCATCCCCTTGTTGCCAGGCATTGTCCCCTCTGTGCCATGCAGTCCATACGACAGAACACACAATACCTGCCCCTAGAAGCGCTGCAGAAACAACTTAGCAAAATCCTGGGAGAGTATTCTTGATATTTATAAAGGTTTCAATGAAAAGGAATGCTTTCTAATTTCCATACCTCCTTCCTCCACATCCCTCCCAGCTCAGCAGCTGCTTTTTCATTGTGGATTATGACGGAGGAAAGGTGGGTAGGGGGAGAGGGAAAGAAAAGGCAGCCTACAGTTCAGTGATGTTTCCTCTGATGGTAACACGAGTTTAAGGAGCTATTCATCCACCCCTCCACTGACTCTGACATTCCCAGCTTTTCAGCTTGTAGTAGCCAGACGTTCGTTTGTGCCGAGCAGCTGGTCCAGAGAGTTCCAGCCTCTCGCCCGCTTGACAGCGCTCGCTGCTCTGCCGGGGTTGCCTGAGCCAGCCTAACTGCTGCTGTGCTCTGGCACCCTCCCCGCGGCAGCGCTGGCACTCGGCGAACTCGCCAGTTAGCCATCTTCTTAGGCCTGCTTAAACGGAAATGTTTCAACACAAAATCACAGGAACGAGGGGTTGAATAAAAACATACAACTCCTGGCAGGGAAAGGACAGCTACAGTAGTACAGCAGCAAATGCAGGGCGTGGGGTCAAAGCGCTGTACCGTGATCACCCATGTAGAACTACAGACTGAACAGAGCCGCTCGGCTGCCAGCGTGCTCTACAGACTCACGGGCGGTATCCACGGCACAGCCTTCTCCTGGACAGCGCGCAGGAACCGCTCGAAGCCGCTCAGGGGAGAGCCCTGCCCAGCAGGCAGGGCAGAGGAGGTCACCTTGTTTTGGAGGAAGGGAACTAGGCTGGGAGGATGCAACCTGTGTCACATCGCTTGCTCTTGAGGCCAAGGAACACATCCTGGCCCATCTCAGTGACTGGGCAGTGGGACTGTGGCAGCCAAGAGACTGCTGTAAGCTGCTGTGGAACCACAGCCTCAGCTGCTCCAGTATCAACGGCTTTTTGTGTTCATGTGATCATTATTCAGGTTTGAAATTATCCTTTTATCTTCTGGAACATTATTTTAACAAAGACCACCCGGTCACAGATTTTTAAAGCAACAATTTTATGCCATGGGTTTAATTCGGTTCTTGTACCCTTAGAGGGGCTGCGTTCTTTAGCACAGACATTGATAAGCTTTTTCTAGTACAGTTGGTTTTTTAGCAGCTTTGTTTCTAGAGAAAATAAGGCTTATAGAATCACAGCGTCCATAACTGTCGGCGTGCCTGCCAGTCCTCCTTTGGCAAACACAGAACCCACTGACCAACATCAACCCTATTTCAAAGAAGGGGGGAGGGAATTTCAAACATCCTAAGTTCCTACAAGTTTTCTGCAAACCAAAAGCTCTGTAGGTAGGACAGATGCTTTTGGCATCCCCAATAAGAGAAAACCAGTCACAGCCCAGTCGCTACCCCACATCCACTCAACTACTCACGGACACGCTCCACCTTGTCTCCTTAGCCTACCTCCCAGAAAAAGGTCAGAGCCTCAGCACAGATGGGGCAGTGAATGAACTGTGAGCTCTGCTGCCAGCAAAGCCAGCGAGGGCTCTTCAGGCACCAGGAGGGACAGCAAACAGGAGGAACGCTGACTGAAGGTGGGGTTACTTGAAATACTGTGGGTACTGGAACTGGGGGCTGGAAGGCACAAAGGAATATGAGGCTGTAAGAAAACAGACCTTATCAATTCTGCTGTTCAAGAAACAACATCTAACTAACCTGATTGTTTTAGCTTGAGCTCACCATTACCTTGTTAAGAAGAACCCTCATTTATAACACAATATGACAATGAAATAACTCAGGAATAGAGTTTGAAGAAAAATGCTAAGCACACCATTCACATAAATGGATTAATAGCTTCTGTCCCTCAGCACAACAGTGGATCAGAACTTCTACAGGGTAACAGTTAAAAACCTGCACATTAAGGTGGGGGATGTCAGCCCCTCCTCATTCTTTCGGTATCATATAAACCAGAACTTATTTTATTAAACTCTCTCTGGACAGAGAGGACAAACAGCGTTTACCCAGCTTAGTTTAAATGAGCATCTACTGCCAGCGGAGGGAATTGAGCAGCCTGTGTGCAGCAGCAGATGTGGAGTGTCCATCTAGCACTGGGGAAAAGAGCAGAGCTGAGCTGGGCAACTCAAGTACCAGGTGAAAAAAGCATCGTTCAGACATTCAAAAAACTCTGTACAGCTTTTATGTGATTTGCTTCTATTCTCTGATGGTTGACTGAAGGCTCTTAACCCTCTTTTACAGCCTTTTCACATCCCATTTGTCTCTGCTTCGATCAACTGCCGTGTACTTCTCACTTATTTCGTGTGCTTCTCGCTTCTTTCACAAGGAGCTTAACAAAAAGGAAAACTTTAAAAAGTGGCGGCATCTTCTGCCCTCTCCTAAGGAAAGATGTTGTTTAATACAAACCTGCACCGGCTTTTTCATTTGGATTTAGCGTGAGCTTCTGAAACAAACCTTCTCCAATTTATAGTGCTTCTGTTCACATAACAAAGCAGCCTCGGAGCACACCAACTGGAGTCCTCTGACTGAAACCCAGTTGTAAGAAACACTTCAACCACTACAGGACACGGGACCAGACCGAGCTGAAAGCCCCAGAAATGCAAACCACATGCACGTCAAGCCCTCAACACCAGCAGGCTCCTCCAACAGGTCTGTCTATTTGACAACAGAGATGAAGACTGACAACACTCAGAGGAAGCAGACTGAACAGTAGTGGGTTTATCAGCGTAGTTACTTCAGTTCAAAAATAAAGCTAGTAATAAAAAAAACCTTTTACCCCAGTAATTGCGACCAAATGCCAGCTATCTGCAAATGCAGGCACAGAGCTGTTCCAACTGCCAGCAACAAAGCAAACTGCACGTGAACAGCTACAGTACTCCTGCAACCCCACAGCACCTGAGCCAAAGGGGAACAGAAAATACCTAACGAAGAGAAAGAGCGAGGAGCAATCTTCTTGAAGTAACTTTTTTAATTTTGAAAGCATGGCCTGCTGATGACAAATGTTTATTTTCTGATCTTAAAACTATTTTATGGTTTGGAATCCTATTGTGTTAATTGACTCAGGACATTTTTATATTAACTATTAATCTTTGAGATTGAACATTATCAAACATTTTTCCAGGTATATAATAAACTAGTCTACTATCAAAAGAGAATTATCTCCACATAGGTCCAACAGGGTAATTAAACATACCAATTAAGCCTGACACCTCTTCACCTGAAACTAGATCTATAGAGCCCATTTTTCTAACTGAGCTTTCAAAGACTTTGCTCTTTAGAGTGCCTTTAAGCTTTCTAGTCCCTAAGCAACACAGAACTAAAGAACTCCAAATCCAGTAATTCCCGTTGTTTAAGAATATCATCACTTCAGCTACATTGAAGTCTTTGAAAGTCTCTCCCAAATCTGTCTTTTTAAGAACATAAATTAGAAGTATCACGATTCCACTAACTTTATTGTTTTCTTCCTTAACATCCATTGGTTCTGTCTTGATAAGCAAAATGAGCTTTTCCAAGCGTATTTAAATTGATTTAATTGTAACTGTTTGGTCTTGACAAGAGTTTAAGGTGTCAGATAAATTGAGCTAGGTAACTCAATCAAGTATGCTATATTTAAATCTAGTGTACACAAAGCCCCTAAGTACCTTTAATGTTCTTGCAGATATTTCTGCTATCTATAAATTACCTCCTCTACTTCTTGTATACTTCCCCCCCTTCTGAAAAAAAGAAAAACAAACAACTTAAAACCTCAGTTCTTACCGTGCTTCTCTTTCTCAAACACAGAAACATAGCTGTTGCCCATTATCTGCTAGTGATTTGTTTTCTCTTATCCTCTTTACTTGTTTCTTGACTCCTGACAGACGTTCCTTTCGATCATTTCTCAGGCACACAGGCAGACCCAGGGCTGCAGCACAAGCAGCATTTCACCATTAGCCAGATTTTCAGCAGAGAATGAGCTCAGCCCTCACCTATAGGATTCATCTCCCTCCCAGGTGATGGGTTTGAGTCAGGTGACCAGGCATCACACACCAGCCCAAAGGCTTTACTTCATATAAAAGGAAGCCTGGTGCACCTAAATGAGCTCCCCTAGGATAGTAAAATGAGAGTAGTTCCTCTGAAAGGCAGAAAAGAGAAGCAACTCAGGTGACGTTACCTCCTATGAAAAGGTTACTGGAAACTGCAGTGAGGACAAAGGAGACTACAGAACATAGCTGCTCCTTCCTGAAACAGGGAATGCTTCAAAACCACCACCTCGGAAGTCTACAAACTACAGGTGAACGAGCCTACAACAGATGAAGGAAAATCCCACTGCACAGGGGTAAGAAATAAATCTACCTGTGTTAGACTCTCTGCTCCAGCACCTTCAGCCCCTGTATAGGAAGCAGAAGATTCTGGGAACCCTTGAGGTTCTAGCTAGACTAAGGAAATGTACGTTAGGCTGTGTCTAAACCAGAAGCTCTACCGGTACAATGCCACCTATTAGAACAGTGAAAAGAAGATGGAAATACTGGTTTTCCCTAATCAAAGAGAGCCAGGGTAACAAGCCTCCCAGTAAGTGCAAATGCAGCTCACGCTGGCAAAAGGAACCCCTTTGTGTGGGGGGTTTACCGCTAACAAGGCTGGTATTGCTGTGCCAGTGAAGTCCTTGTGGTATAGTCTAATCCTCAGATTGAATTACCTACCTTCCTCTAATTAGCACCTCCTAAAATATAGGGTGAACCAAAGCAACCATTGAATGGTTTTGGCTGGCAGAGCCCTTTCAGCTCATGGAGTCCAACTGTTC
>JANIJG010024881.1:0-17305 GCA_024611175.1 Megaceryle torquata
TATACATATAAAAAAAAGGGATCTGTGTTAAAAAGTTATATAGAAATAGATGAACCCATTTTTTTCCTCATCAAAACAGCTGCTCTACATATGAAACTGTACTTTTTACCAAAACCAGGTTTTGGAAATAGGCACCCTCGGCCAAGCAGGTGAGGGACCCGTCCCATCCTTCTACTGTTGGGTGATCAGATCTTCTGGAAGAAAAGTTAAAAAGGCTTCTTCTAGAAGTTCACTTAAAAAGCCTCTTGCAGTGCATTGATGATCACAGCATTAGTGCAGGTACCAACAATAAGAGGTGCACTGCTGGACCTTGTATTAATGAATAAAAGAGGACTAGTTGGGGACATTAAGGTTGGTAACAGCCTTGGCAGCAGTGATCACAACATGGTAGAGTTTAGTATTTTACAAGGTAGAAGTAAGGCAATAAGTAGGATTTCGAACCTGGACTTCCACAGAGCTAATTTGGTACTCTTCAAAGATCTACTTGCAGAAATCCCAGGGGCTAGGACTCTGGAGGGTAAAGGATCCCAAGGAAGTTGGTCAGTTTTTAAATGCCACTTCCTCCAAACCCAACGTACGTCCCTTGAGTAAAAAAATGGGATAGACGTGCTAAGAGACCTGCATGGATGAGCAGGGAGCTTCTGAAGGAAATCTTGTGGAGGAAAGAAATTTATAGTTCATGGAAGAAGGGACGTGTCACTTGAGAGAACTATAGAGGGAAGTTACAGGGAAGTTGTCAGGACATGCAGAAAAGCAACAAGAAAGGCCAAAGACCTCTTAGAACTAAAGCTGGGCAAAGGAAGTAAAAGAGAACAAAAAGGGCTTCTTCAAATGTATCAGTAGCAAAAGGAAGAACAGGGAAAGTGTGGGCCTTTTGCTGAATGAGGTGGCAGATCGAGGATGCAGTGAAGGCCGAGTTACTGAACACCTTCTTTGCTTCAGTTTTTACTCCTAAGACCAGCCCCTGTGAACTCCAGACCCTGGATGTAGGAGGGAAAAAAAACCCTCCTGAAGGGGTGAAGTGTCTCAGATGGAGGCGGTGGGACCTCAAAACACAGGGGTTTACGCACCTTCTGCCGGTATTTTCGCAGGGCTGCCTGCGGGGGGCACACCTCAGGCCGCCCGCCACAGGGGGATGCTGTTCCCCATCCGAGGGTTAATTTCAGCTTCTTTCGTTTACAGGATGAACCGCCCTCTTAGGGCGGACCACGGCTGCCTTGGTTACGTGGCAGCATAAAACTTCCCGGGGCTCAAAACAAGACGCCTCAAACTAGGAAAAAAAAAAAGCCCATGTGGGCCCACACCCCCCCACCCAGGCTGACCCCATTCTTGGGCTGACCCCAGGGGCTCCCAGCCATGCCCTTCTCCCCACCTCGCTCGCTGCTCGGCCAGGTCGGTGCTACGGCCGCCCCACGGGAGCCACGTCTCCACCCGCGGGCGAGGCCGCGCTGCTCTCTGGGACGTGTAGTCCAGAGAGGGGTGAGGATGGGGTTGGTGCGCGACCAAAGAGGAGAGGTCACTGGGGGGCGTCCCTAGCGCTTTCCTAAGAACAGCTGATTCACCGGCGATTGGCAGAAGGCCAGCCAACCGGTAAAAGACATTTCCACCTCGCCGTCGCGGATTGGCTAGCTCGGGGAGGCTGGGGGAGGGACCGCCAGTGGCGGGACGATTCGGACGGCGGGACATTCCTGGACTCTGACAAGCACCCGGGAGCGGCCGTTGGGAGCGCGCGCGCCCCTGCCCCGTTTCGTGTCTTCGTCGTGGTGGTGCCGCGGCTGGGGGCAGCTGTGGGGTGGTGGGCGGCCGGGCGGGCGGCCGCTGTCGCTGCCGGGATTAGAGGCTCCTCGTTAAATCCTTTGCTGCGTTGAGGTGGTGGCGGCTTTAACCCTGAGCCGCCCTCCTCCCCCCGCGGCGCCCTGCCCGACCGACCCCAGCTAAGCCGCGCTAATCGCAGACGTCCAGCTCGGCCAGGGCCGCCGGCCTGGGCTCGGTCGCGGGCAGCGGTCTCTCCTCCCCTTTTCTCTTTACCAGGGCCCGGCTATGGAGCCGCGGCGGTCGCGGCCACATTACTGCGCCCCTTCTTCGCCACCGAGTCGCGTCGGGCGGGAAAACAAGGGGCTCCGTCGGAAAGGCCTGTCGGGGACCGGGACCGCCGGCGGCCCCGAGGAGGCGGCGGACGGCAGGAAGCCCAAATTCGTAAGTGCGAATTGATCTTAAGCGTCTCCACATCCTCCTGGGCCGGGTGCGCGGGGCAGCTGGAGGTGTGGGTTTGGCCGCCCGGGCCAGCGGCGTGAGTTCCTGCCGGGCCCGTGCCGAGTGGTCCCGATCGTGTGGTGGGCCTGGCCCCCCGGGGCCAGTCAGTGACATGGAGCCCCATGACAGACCGGGCAGCTGAGTGGCTATAGACGGGCTACGAAACGGCGCCGTGGACTTCAACTCGGCTTCAAAGGGTGAGCCTGCCCGGTCTGGCTTGCCTCTTCCATGCCTGCCTGCCTGCCTGCCTGCCTGCAAGGACTCGGCTTTGGTTGGTGGCAAGTTTTCATGTTTCTCTTCTTCATTATAAAGCTTTATTGTCTTTTGGCTATTTGTTAGTTGTAGGTGTAAAAACAGAACAGTCTTCTAGCTCTTAGATGATCTTACGGTGAATAGAACTTTTGTTTTTATTTTGGTAATGAAATCTGTGTAGTGAAAAACTGAGCCTTTGACTCTAAGGGACCCAGTACTCCTTAGCCTTGCTCTTAAAAGCTTTACAAGCTTTTTTACGCTAGCCAAATAGCATACCAGGAAACTGGGAACAGCTAATAGTTGTCCACAACATAATGTGTCTGTAAGATGTACTTTATCTAAAAAGCACCCAGAAATGGCCAGTTTTTGTTTGGACATCGTGACATTTCCAAGTATTAAAGTCAGGACAAACGTATTCTTGTTAACTACCAGCTACATCCCATGCTCATATTTAGGTGATGCACAGGTTAGTCTTTGTTCAGCTGACTGTGAGCCTACCTGTTATAAGCTGTATTATGTGCTTACAAAAGAGATACTGTAATGTATAACATATAGCACATTCTCGATTCTAAGGTGTCTTTGTGTGATTTTCAGTATTTGAGTGTTTGGCACTTGAGCAGAGATTCAAAGAAGTTAGTCAATAAATGATATCAAACTGTAAGCTGACCAAACCTGTTTTGGAAGGTCACAGCTTGCTCCTGGCATTCCTGTTTCCTGGAATCCTTTTCATATTGTGGCTGCACAGATTGCTGCTTGAACCAACACCTTCTCCCTGCTCTTGCACGTTAGAATGGACATATATGAAACTGTGACCAAGAGCTGCTTGCTTGTCTTTGTAAATGGCTATGTATCTGCTGAGGGTGTGTACATTTTAGTCATGCAGGTGTCATGGCTGGATGTACTTTAGTATAGAATTAATGAGTAAAAACCTGTATGGTCTGCCCAATCTGAAAGGCTGGATAATGTTACTAGTATACGATTTGATGGTTGGATTGTTCCAGTGGTGAGTGGGAGACATGGATTTGTACATGCTTGAGACTAACAAGAGCACTAAGTCAAGAGGTTTAACTTAATATTGATAGTTTAACTGCTAACTTCTTATGCAAATAGGATATTACAATAATTTTAATTTTTTTTTTCCCTAATAATGTGTCAAAACAGAAATAGGATGTTGCCATCATGTCCACTTTTTATTTTTCCTAACCATAAGAGGTTGGTTTCCTAACTAGAGATGCACTAATTTATAGGGAGCATAACCCTGCCACGTATGCGATACAAACCATTGTGGAATTGTTTTCTTTTTTGTTCTTAGATGAAGTCTGATTAGCTTTCCAGTGAAAGAAGGCCTCCTCTTTGGTGCAGATGAGCTTGTTTGATATTTGTCTATGCTTATCAGGCTAGGCAAGAGTGGTTGTGAGCATGTGCAGATGTGGGTATCAGCTGACAGGCTTTTTGAGGTCACAATGTTGATTTTTGACCCAGCTACAGAAAATAAAAGGAGTTTAATTTGGTTATCTGACTTATCTTTGTTGGGTATATGATCATCATATGGGTGTGGAGGTTTTCTAATTATTATTATTTTTTTTCATTTTGTGCTCTCCCTGTTCTCTCCATCCCTTTTTTGAAACTCTTTAAGCAGGGATGACTAAGAATATCCTTAATTCATGAGAATGCCTTGTCAAACTGCAACTTTCAAAAGTATTTGACCGTAGACCATAGTCCTGCTTTTTTAATTAAACTCTTAAAGCAATTTTTTTTTTTTCCCCTGGAATGGTTATAAGGGAGTGAAGAATGATAGCTCTCCAAACCTGGATTGTATTCTAGGTATGCCGTTAGCTCCCTGGGTGACTTAAGAAGAGTCAGAAGTGAATATTTCTTGAAGAAAGTTTAGCATTTTGACTCTGTTTTATGTAAACTATGGTGAGTGGTTTAGTTTACAAATGTGATCTCTTTTCTATCACTTCATAAGTTTCTGCCCTAAGTTGCTGTAATATAGAATATTTATCCCTCAGTGATGAAATCTAAAACTGGTAAACTCTACTTCCTTTCTACCTTCTGTTGTCTTAAAAGACTGGTTTATTTTTTTGAGGAGGAGATGGATCAAAGGGAGGTGGATTGAGTGAATCCTCAGTAAATTTGCAGATGACACCAAGCTGGGTGGGGGTGTTGATCTGCTTGAGGGTAGGAAGGCTCTTCAGAGGGATCTGGACAGGCTGGACCAAAGGGTCAAAACCAAATGGTATTGGTTTGAAGTTCAGCAAAGCCAAATGCTGACCATGAGCCAACAGTGTGCCCAGGTAGCCAAGAAGACCAACAGCAGCCTGACTTTTATCAGAAATAGTGTGGCCAGCAGGAGTAGAGAAGTGATTGTCCTCCTGTATTCAACACTGGTGACGCAACACCTCAAACATTGTGTTCAGTTTTGGGCCCCTTGCTACAGCATGCCAAGAGAAGGGCAACAAATCTGGTGAAGGGACTAAAGAGCAAGTACTATAGGAATCAGCTGAGGGAGCTGGGGTTGTTTAGCCCAAAAGGAGATTGAGGGGAGACTTTATAGGTCTCTACAGCTGTCTGAGAAGAGCTTGTAGTGAGGTGGCTTTTGGTCTCTTTTTCCCAAGTAACAAGTGATAGGAAAAGAGGAAATGGTCTCAAGTTGTGCCAGAGAGGATTTGCTTGAATATTAGGAAAAATTTCTTCACCAAAGGGGTTTTTAAACGTTGTAACAGGCTTCCCAGGGAAGAGGTATTTGAAAATGTGTAGGTGTGGTGCTCAGGGACATGATTTAGCGGTGGACTTGTCAGATTAAAAGTTGGACTTTATGATCTTAAAGGTCTTTTTCAACTCGAATGATTCCATTCTATCTGTGTTGACTTGTTCACATCTAACCCTTCCCATAATACATTTTCAATATACTTTTATTAGTTAAATTAGTTTTGTGTCAGAATACATAAAACTGTGCTCACCTCTTTGAATTTTCTGTAATCGAGTCTTAGATACAGGCTGTAGCCTTTTCTCTGCTGGGATACTTACAGTGCCACACTTCCTGTCTCCTGTATTATGCTGTTGATCTCTTGTATGCTTGTGAAATGTGGATGAAATTGGCCATTAGATTCAGTGAACTTAAGGCATCCAGATGGTATTAGTCTAATTTTCCTCAGTGTGAAAGGCTTGAAAATAAGTTCCAGGTTGGACCCTTCCAATCAATGAAACTTATTGATCTGTCATGGGAGATATGCTAATCTGAAAAAAAGAATTTGATTACCTGACAGACCTGGAGGTGAAATTGGATTGTTAGTTGACATCATTAACATACACCTCCTTTTTTTTGGTCTGTTTTTCTTCCAAAGAAAATTCTTGTTTAGCAGGAGGAAAATACCTCATTTTAAAACACACTTAATTTGGAGAGGGAGAAAGTGTCTTTAGGCTAAGCACTTGCTGTGACTGATTCCAATCAAATGTGACCTTGAAGTATTGTCTTTCTGAATGTACTTGATTCTCAGAAGTGAGCTGCAAGCCTCAGTTCTTTCTTATTTTACAGAATCATTTCAAAAAAAATTTTTTTTTTTTGAGGGGTGATGGTTGATTTTGAAGCACATACCAGCTTGGCTTTGTTCAACAGGTTCAAAGTTTTGGAAGAGATGGACTCTTAAAACAGTAAACGATATTTTATGGTTCTTCAGCATATTGAAAGCTCTTATATTCACCCTTGAGGTTTAGGGCTTGATAAAAAGAGAAAATGAAGGATGGCGGAGATTATACCTGTTTTCTGTGTATACATTGAGCAGGAAACCTTTGAAATCTGATGAGCAATCAGGATAAAAAGTGGTTGCTTGCCACTTCTTGATTTCCCCCCCCCCATTAGAAGTGTTTGGAAATCATAAAAGGGAGTGCTAGATTACATGACTTCTATTTGAACTTTACTGGAACTACCTCTTGCAGACCCTAGTCTTCAAAAGATCAACTTTCTAGCTCAATTTAGAGGTGTTACTATTAATTTCAGTATACTATTGACCTGTCTTCAGTGACTTTCAGGTTGTTTCTGATTGAGTTCTTTTATGAAATTTATGAGAGTCAAGAAGGCTTTCTTGTTTGCACCAATCTGTTAAAAATAGACAAATGAACACTTGCATTTAACAGTATCTGTAAATCAAAGAAAGATGTAGTTAAGAGCAAAAGCACTTCCATTTCTCTGGCATAGAGTAGAAAGGTAAGACAGATCTGTGTCAATATCTTTAATTACAAAGTGACTGAATTATTGCTGCAGTTACGCTGTGGTGCAAGACCTTGAATCTAAATTAGTCTTTTAAAGAAATGATTGCTCAACAGATGTTACCTAAAACACTTTATTGCAGCTTTGTAAAATTATAAATTCCTCATGCTGTTATTTTTGTTGGCATGAATTAACACTGTGGGTTATGATATTAAATTTTAGTGCTGTGTTCTAGCATTTTGTTATATAATCCTACCTGTAAGCACCAATTTTGAGTTTAACTCATCAATGTCTAAAGAATATCACTGTGTGGAAAGTGTCATGTTAAGATAATTTTTCCCCTGATTGCTTTTCAGACTGCTTTCTAAGCAACAGAGGGAGCGTGTGTGATAAAACCATTAAATAAATGCTGAAGTAGTATGTTGGAAATTAAAAGTAGGAAATGCTGTGGGGTTATGCAGCAGTTTGTAAATTGTGCTAACAGACTGAGGTAGCAAAATTACTCAGGGAATATTGTGACAAAGGAGATCCTAAAGTAATAGTATTCACTGTAATCATCCAATTTACATCTCTCTAAATGAGTCTACAGGTTTTCTTGCCATCCCTACTTCACTCTTCTGGTTGTATTTCTGCTGGAGAACAGCCTTTTGGGGAAAAATCAGCTAGTATTCAGCTAGTGTTGAATCTTTTTCGGTGATAGAATTAATGGCAGTGTGTGATAAGTGCTTTTGCACTTTCCAATTTAAAAAGGTAGGGGATTATGTGATTATATGTACAGCCTTAGTCTTCGTTTCTCTAGTTTCAGCATTCAGGCTTAAGTTGGCCAGTTATTCTAAATCTCATGGCATCTGGTTTAAACCATTCTTGTTTTGGTTTATGTGTGTGTGTTTTTTTTTTTTTAATTTCTTTTATTTTATTTTCTTTGCTTTGTTTTCTTTTATAGCTATATATAGGCTCCAAGCTCTTCTTAATGTATCAACGAAGCTGTACATGTGTGTGGTGATTTGGAGGGGTTTTTTATCATAGAATCATTAGGGTTGGAAAGGACCTCTAGGATCATCAAGTCCAAACTTCATCCTAACATCTATCTATCCATTTGACTGGATGTAGCACTTGAGGCTGTGGTCTATTTTTTAACACCTCCAGGGATGAAGACTCCACTGCCTCCCTGGGCAGCCTGTTCCAGTGCCTAACCACTCTCTCAGTCAAGAATTTCTTCCTAATATCCAATCTAAACCTCCCCTGATGCAACTTGAGGCCATTTCCTCTTGTTTTATCATTGAGGACATTTCCTGTTTCATCATTAGTAATTTGGGAGCAGAGACCAACACCAGCCTCGCTATGACCTCCTTTTTGGTGGTGGTAGAGAGCAGTAAGGTCTCCTCTCAGTCTTCTCTTCTCTGGACTAAACAACCCCAGTTTCCTCAGCCTCTCCTCATCAGGCATGCTTTCCACACCCCTCACCAGCTTCGTTGCTCTGAACAAACATTGCCCTGTGGTTTTATTTTCTTCAAGAAAGGCAAAAATGAAGAACCAAAGAGGATTTAGATACCAGGCTATGGTGTGGGGTTTTGTTTGTGTTTTTTGTTTGTTTGTTTGTTTGTTTGTTTGTTTTGTACATTCAAGTACTTCAGTGTGGTGGAGGGTGTGAGTGTCAAAATTGAGTTAGCTGCCTGAGATCCTGTTACTTTGCGTGAATAGAACTCTTTCTTCAGCTGGGGTGCCTGTCTGTCTTCAAATTCCATTTGTGACTTAGTCTGCTTCTCTGGCATACTATTTCCATCCCTACTAGGCATGATCTCAGTTGAACTACCATACTCTTTTTAAACATGTTTTCATTCAGAAAGTCAGATATGCAATGCCACTCTGTAGTAACGTGATAGTGAAAAGAGCTGTGCTGGAGAATGGAGATGTTGCCGTTTTGTTACAGCGCCAAAACTTTTAGATGATACAGACTACACCCTATACTGTACTAGGGTCGTCTTCCAAGCCACTTCCCAAGCCATTTCCAAGCCACTCTGAGCTGTAGTGCTGATGGAAAAAATGTTCAAGATGGTCAGGACATGAGACTGGAGTCCCATGTGAGAAAATGGCATTCTCCTGAATTCTGGTCCTGTTTGCCTGGACTGCTTGTATGGCATTTAGATGGAATTTAGTTTATAAATATGCATATGCAAATACAGAGAAATAAATGTAATAGCACAACAGATCAAACTAGTACTATTGATTCAATTAAATGGCATTTCTGATTTCTTTGGTTCACTTCACTCTCTCTACTCAGAGTTGCCTGTAGTAATTATATAGACAATGACTTAATCTACAAGATAGAGTTTAACAAGTTAACTCTTTGTATGTGCTACTGTTTGCATATGCAATGTAAGATCATCCTCTTCTGTATGACAGTAAGATACTTTACTGTGAATATACATGAAGCAATTTTTTTTAAAGTATTTTTGATGGTAGAACTTAATACTGTGACACTGAGTACAGAGCGTTTCTTCACACTTCACTTGCTTTTTATTTTGAATTTCATAGCCATTCATCACATGCATCTGGAAAAGCCAGAGAAGATGTCATGACAAATGATGCCTAAGTATGGCTGACTTGAAGACAAAACAAGAGTTGCCAAATCTGATTAATTTGGATGTAGCCATTGACAGTTGCTGTAGCTGTTGCCAAGCTTTGTACATTAGGCAGTGAGGAGAGTCTAAGAATAGGGTAAAAGTCTGTTTTGCTAAGTATGTGACTTCACATTCTTCCAATTTCCCTGACAAGTATGTTCTCAGCCTCTTCATAAAATCAATAAATGGGATCCCTATGGCACTGATTCATCAGTCGCCAGTGTTATTCAGGTCTTTCTCGACCAAAGCACTCTTTGGTCAACAGTCTTAGTTGTTTCAGTGCTACAGTTTGGTAGATAGTTTTGAACTGTTGAGGAAGATCACGTTCCTGAGTTTAAAATCCCTGGACTGATTCTTTGGTGGCATCCTCACAGCCATTTTGAGAAGACACAATTCTGGTAGCTGAAATATGAGCAGGTCTTGTGCTCTGGCATATTTAGCTATAAAATATAATAAAATGCAGCTTGTTTCAGGCTGTGCTTGGTTCATATTCTTCTATTCTGGTATTATTCTGTTGAAGCGTCACGTTCCAGGTTATTTGTTTGTTTGTTTGTTTGTTTTGTGGGATTGTTTTTTTGTTTTGTTTTTAAATCAGCTCTATATTCTCTGTGTAGCTTGCTATGTGCTGTAAGCCAACAAAGTACTATTTAATCAGAAATCATTACAGAAATTATATACAAGTATCATGACTTAATATTGTTTAACTTGTATCTTATTTTGTGTAACAGTAATTGAGACTTGCTTTTTTGTCTGGGTTTTTGGATGTCTTTTTACTGCACAATTGTGACATGAATGGTTTCCTGTTTGATTTACAGCACTTAAATATCAAGACACTGACAGATGATGTGGTAAGACAACTTAAGTTGTTTTGTTGTTTCTTTTTTGGCTATGCTAAGATAATAACATTATTGCTAATGCAATAGAAATAACCTTATTGATACAAGAAACTGTCTTAATTGGAAAGTTAATTTAGGTAATTGACAAAGTCTCACTAAACTGTTACCTGTGACATACTTGGTACAAGGAGCAAAAATCTATGGATGGCTTTGAAATACGCTCTAATCAGGGCTAAATGAGCTTGTGTGCCAATTTAGATGTGGTATAGTTGAAGTATCTCTGATTGCATGCTTAATATTAAAGTTATGTAGGCTGCATGGCTAGCTTAAAACACCATCACAGAATGGTAGGGGTTGGAAGGGGCTTCTGGAGATACCTAGTCCAACCTCTCTGCTGAAGCAGGTTCGCCTAGAGCAGACTGCATGTTTAACAAACTTAATAGTTGCTTGTAAAACTCATTTAATGATTTGTTCAAACAATGTTAGGTATATTCAGTGTCCTGCTAATGCTGTGTTTCTCAAACTTCATCTGTCTCTTGAATGGCAGATGATGTTCTGTATCACAAAAGAGCTTTTTTTCCTTACTGTTGAAGTTACTTACTTAATAGTACAAGGATTTCTTTTGTAGGTAAAGAAGACTGTGTTTGTTTGGTTTTGTTTGTTTTTGTTTTTTTTTTTTTTTTTTTTTAGTGGATCATTTTGCAAAATATTTGAATTTACCTAGGAGGGTAACGTTCTGTAGGCATTTAAAGATGAGCTGTTATTACTTCAGTGTTACCCAGCCTTCTTGCTGAAGTACTTCTGTGCATAACCGAGAGCCGAAGTATAGAGTTTATGCTGGGCAATGTGCAGACCCCTGTGCTGAGAAATATTGCTGCTTTCTACCTTAGGAGCCAATGGTCTGGTTATTGTTGGTTAGGTGTGTAGAGTTAGTAGTGTTGAATACATTGCCTCCATCTGTCACGCCTAGATTGACTTAAATCATCTGTTGCTATTTCTTTAGCAGAGTTTCATGAGCTGGAAATGACTATTAAGAAACTTGAGCCTGATGGGTTCATAATGCAACTCTGATTCTATAAATTTGTGCTTTATCTTGGAGACCTGAGGAAATGTTCACAGTTCTCTCACAGCAAAAGTAGTTTTTGGGAATGAGAGCTTAATTTTGGTGGTGTCACGTAATTGTTATAGTCAGGATGCACAGATCTTGCTGGCTGTTTCTCTGGTGTTTGGTTGTTGGGTTTTTCTTTTCTTTCTTTCTTTAATATAAAATGTTGCAGTGGCACATGCTTTTAAAGGTGGGTATTTTATTCACTTGCAACTTCATCTTGGACCATCAAGGGTATGCTTGCTAACTTTTTGTCCCTCTGAGTTTTCTGTTAGTTCAATCTTTCTGTGTCTGATTCTGGGAAATGGCTAATAATACTGAGTATCTGAGTCCTTGGCAACTAAGACATGTCTCAGAGCAGAGTGTTTGCCATTTCATACTAAGCACAAAAACTGACAAAGGTATTTTCTCTAAATTCCTCTTGTGACAAGGAGGAAAGTTTTAGTTACAGAAGATAAAGAAATTGAAGGTTTGAGATTACTTGTGGGTTGTATTTATTTATTTATTTTTAGTTTTCAGTGAAATATATTTCCTTTTTTTCTCATGGATGATTACTTGCATGTTAATTTCCTCTCTGCATTAAGCTTTATAAAATATTTATATTTTGTTACTCAGTCTGTTTCTTACAAATATGGTTGTATAATGGTGACCAGGAAATTGTTTAAAATTTAGGAAAGTTAACAACATTTTGAGTCTAAAATGCAGACTGCTTTTCAATATTTGAATTGTATTGGGTTATTCCCGATATGCTGATCAATTGTCTGCTTTTAGTGACAAATGCCTATGAAGTCCAGAAACACCTTGCATTTTACACAGTTAACACAAGCTTCCTTCAGTTTGTCCGTTTACAAACGGAAACAGCAATCTTATTCCACAGAGGAGTGGCAAGTAGGTATGTGAGAAATTATATACCTGCAAGATCACTGGGGAAGCCAGCCTGTTTCTTATCTCAAGTGCTTCACATTCCAAATGGTTTGTAAGGCTCAAAGATTAAAAGACCCAAGTATAAACAGAGCTTTATTAAAAAGGTGTCTTAAAAGGACAAAAAATGAAACGTATACTGAAATTCCTTGTAACAGAAATTTATGTTGACTGATTTCATAGCAACTTCTGTAAAGATAAGAAAGGCTGTGTACTTACTGGTATATAGAGGAACCAGATCCAGAATGAAATCTATTCTACACATTGAAGATGTGGCTGTGCACAGGCCTAGACTGTAAATTCTCATTTTATACTATTATTTAAATGATTTACTCTCAAGAAAGGTAAAATAATTTCTGGGAGATTGAGTGTATTAGGAATAAGAAGTCATCTAATGAAAGGATTCTTCTGTGCATCTTGGTTTATGCAAGTCTTTCTCTTACTAAAAGCTCTACTGCTACCAGTGGAATTTCTCATATAGTAAGAAGTTAATCTTGTAGAGCAATTTGACTGTCAAAGAAAGAATATACTTTTTTTAATCTTCTGGAGCTTTAAGGAGGAAAAAGATGTTAAGAGGTCTTTGACTCAGAATCATTGAAAATAAATTCTTTTGATCTTATGTGAAGTATTTTTGCTGGTAAGGGAAAATAGTGAAACCACTATTTTCTTCTGAAGTTAATTAAACAAGTTGATGCAACCCATATTTTCCTGTGTCCCCCCCATCCACTAAGAATAATAATTATTTTGAATGAAGACACAGGATTTGTTCAATTTTGTATTCTGCTTCCTTTGTTCCTATGTTGTTAATGTTCTAGTAATTCTTTATCATGTGTCAATATCAGGGTGTTACAGAAAAATTTCACGACTGAGCTGCTGGCTTCTGTGACTAAAATGACCTGCAAAATGTCCGGGAGATTGAGCTATGCTGTAATACTCGAGCAGATTTTTCCAGATGTGAAATTGTGTTTACTGATTATATAAATAGCAGGAAGTTAAACATGTGAACTTGAAAATTGAGGATGACTACTTTTTGTCCTACAGATCTGGAAGGCAGAGAGTGAGGAACACTTAGAAAAAAAAGAGCAAAGCTCTAAGCAATAATTTTGTCTTTACGCCTTCATCCAGAAAATGAAGATTTTGTACCTGTATATATCATATCAGAGCTCTACTAACAAATTGTCCTTAGTGATTGTCATCAGTGTCTTCATGGTCCATATGTGTGTTTCTTCATGAGAATGGGAGTGGGAAGAAAAGTGCTTCTAGTAATGTAGTTTAGACTAAACCATAACAATTCTGTAATTCTGTCCCTTCATAGTAAGGTATCAGAAGTTGTGACACCTCACTTGTGGCAAACAAGGCTTTTCCTGTAGTCAGGATGTTGATACTGGCTTTCCTTGTCCTTGAGAATAAAGATTTTCCTGTGGTGCAGTGACATCCTCTAGTAATACATACTCCATAAACTATCTTCGGTGGAAGCTTTGCTGTTCATGTGGTGAAGAAAACAAATATCCAAGCTGATTATTACTTTCTAGTAACTTGATTTGGAGCCTTTAGGTTACTTTTCTTCTCAAGGAACACCCCAGATGTTTGCACAGGGGTTTGGGATGGTAACAGAGAAGAGTATTTTATCATTTCTGTCTTACGAAGTCGGTGTAGATTGATGTGCTTGGTACAGCTGGAGAAATGGAATTTGAAGAGATACAGTAGTGCTTCTTATTCTTATTTCAAGAGCATAAATCAGTCTGCTTCAGCCTTAATGAGAGAGGGTTTTGCATGACTTGATTAATATGCTTTACGTGTTGCAGGCACCACTGTTCTTTGTGTTAAATTGAAGTACAGGAATTGCAAAGCTAGTGCCAGAAGTATCAAATCCATGTAGTATGGCAGCTGTTGAGTTAGGTAACTTGCATTCAGACTGATGTACTTCATGTCTAACCTGGGAAGTCCTTTCTTCAAGAATGAAAAAGAAAAGAAAACCCAAGGAATCAAAGGCTGTGATGGACGAAGGAACTTAAGTCCTTTGCTTCTTTTTTTTGGTATATCTATGCAAAACTACTGTACTGTGCTACTGCTTACCTGGAAAAAAGGATAGCTTTTCTGTGAATTCTTCTAAGATTTTTTTTTTTTTCTTTCATGACTTCAGATCATGTTTCAGCTGTAAACTTTTGCTGTTGGTTATGATGGGGCCACGTTCATAACTTTCACATCCTTCATAAACATAATTAATTCTTCCATCTGATACCTGCTAATGGTACAGATGCTATTATTTTCTAAATGCTGGGGTCCAAGCACTGCAGTAAATACAGTCTGAACAGTGCTTATAAAGAAATATAGCTCATGTTCATAGTGCTTCTGTACTTAAAAAAATTTAAGTTGCTCAGCCAGTGATGAGATATTTGATTAAGTCCACCACTTAAAGGATAGTTAGTATCCCTTCTAAGATCCCTAAGATCCCTGGCTAGATATGTGGACAGTGTACGTGGTAACTTTTAACTTTGGAGACCTACAAGATATTGCATGAAAACTTTTGCGTCAAATATGGGCAATAGGAAACAAGCTTTATTTCCAAAGTAAAAAAAAAATTGTGTTTTGTCTTATTTTATAAATCTAATCTATATAGAAGGAACAGCATTTGTTAAATCAAGTTGCATTGATACTGTCATGGTTTAGGGTCAGGGTTGTTCAGTAGACCTGTAACACATGCTCTCTGTTAACCGTTCTTCCTCCTCAAAGGGAAAGAGAAAGGGAATAAGGGGAGATACTTACTGATTAGAAAAGAGAGCTGGGCCAGCTTTAATGGAAATAATAAAATGGAATATGTACAAAGTCACTATTGAACCCAGTGCCTCCCTGAGGGCAATTACATCACCATCACCACTGATGGTGTGGAGTGGGAGCTGGGGAAGTCCCAGACTGGACTCAGCAGCAGATGGGAACTGGGTTCATGAGCTGAATTCTGGTACTGGATTCAGGAACACATGGATTGGGATTGAAGGCAGAGTGGACAGAGTCCTTCTCAGACACTGGCCATTGAATAAGAGAGCGTGACCCTCCTGATTCCTCAGCTTTATACTGAATATAACATATATGGGATGGAGTATCTTGTTAGTCAGGACACCTGCCCTGTCCACTCCTCCCCACAGGTGCAGCCTTTCACTTTCCTGTAACCTCCAATGTGGTACCCAAGATCCAGCAGTGGCCTTGGTCTGCACACCAATCCTTGGTAGCATCTCTAACCATGGGGTGTTATCACTGCTAGAAGCAGACACTGTCTGTGCAAACAGGCTGCTGACTTCAGAAAGTGCAGTTAGTTAGAAGAGACTGAGCTGAGAAGTAAATCACTGAACAGAATTAGTTCTGTTCTAACTCAAACTCTGCCATAAGGCCACAAGGGCAGTTGTATATCAGAGGGACCAGGGGACCCCCACCAGCTACCAAAGAGCTTTATCAGCAACTGGAGTGAGCCTTGTAGCCTCAGGGTCTCATGTGGCACAGGTGCCAGCCAAAGGGAAGTCTGAGATCTGGCCAGCAACCAGGCTGTGAGCTGATGAGCCCACCAACTGGAGGGATTCATGCTGTATGTTTCTCATTAATGGATCTTCCTCCTCATCAGCCCAAGCAGGTAACAGCATGATACCCATTGAGTGGTTTGTGTTGATCTGTGTGGCCTGCCATGCATATATGTACATGTTCCATGCACATTTTTGTGCAAGTGCCTACTAGGAATACACACTCAGCCTCACTACTGGCTGGACCTGTCAGGCATGGAGCTACAGCAGCCTTGCCTCTGTTGGATGACAGGATTCACATTCCCCGTTACATTTTCCTTCCCTGATGGAGCAAAGGATTTATCTTACCTAACAGGGCTGACACATTCACAGAATAGTATGGGTTGGAAAGGAGCTCTGAGGATGATCTAGTCAAACCTGCCTGCTAAAGCAGGTTCTTCTAGGGCATGTTGCACAAGAATGCATTCAAGCAGGTTTTGAAAGTCTCTAGAGAAGGCGATTCCACAACCTCTCTCGGAAGACTGTTCCAGTGGTCTGTCACCCTCACAATAAAGTTTTTCTTCATGATCAGATAGAACTTCCCATGTTCCAGTTTGTGCCTGTTGCCCTTTGTCCTATCACTGGGCACTGCTGAAAAGAGTCTGGGTCCAACCTCCTGACATTTGCCGTTTAGATATTTATAAGCACTGATAAGATCCCCTCTCAGTCTTCTCCAGTCTAAACAGCCTCAGGTGTTTCAACCTTTCCTTGTGAAATAGATGCTCCAGTCCGCTAGTCATCTTTGCAGCCCTCTGGTCTCCCTGTCTCTCCTGAACTGGGGAGCCCATAATTGGACACAGTAGTCCAGATGCAGCCACACTAGGGCAGAATAGAGGGGGAGGAGAACCTCCCTCGACCTGGTAGTCACACTCTTCTTGATGCACCCTGGGATACCATTGTTCTTTTGGCCACAAGGGCATGCTTCTAGACAATGGTGAACCTGTTCTCCATCAGGACTCCAAAGTCCTTCTCTGGGGAGCTGCTTTCCAGCAGGTTAACCCTTAACCTATACTGGTGCATGGGGTTATTCCTTCCCCACTGCATGACCCTACACTTCCCTTTGTTGAACTTCATTAGGTTCCCCTCTGCCCTACTCTCTAACCTGTCCAAAAGTCACTGGATGTCAGCACAGCCTTCTGGTGTGTCAGCCATTCCTTCCAGTTTTGTATCATCAGGAAACTTGATGAGTGTACACTCCATCCCATCATCCAGGTCATAGAATCATAGAAAGGAAGGGGTTGGAAGGGACCTCTGTAGATCATCAAGTCCAACACCCCTGCCAGCGCAGGATCACCTTGGGCAGGTCACACAGTAACAGATCCAGGTGGGTCTTGAAAGTCTCTAGAGAAGGAGACTCTAAGACCTCCCTGGGCAGCCTGTTCCAGTGCTCTGTCACTCACAGTCAAGTTTCACATCAGTCACCAGCCCTTCCCTGTTGATCAGAACAAGGTCCAGCATACCCCTTTTCCTTGACGGTTCCTCTACCATTTGGAGGAGGAAGTTGTCATTTACACATTCCAGGAACATCCTGGATTGCTGGTGCCTTGCTGTGTTATCTC
>JANIJG010024881.1:17386-41294 GCA_024611175.1 Megaceryle torquata
TGAGGTCAATGGGATGAGGTTTAACAAGGCCAAGTGCCAGGTCATGCACTTCAGTCACAACAACCCCAGGCAATGCTCCAGGCTTGGGGAGGAGTGGCTGGAAAGCTGCCTGGCAGAAAGGGACCTGGGGATGCTGGTGGACAGCCAGCTGAACATGAGCCAGCAGTGTGCCCAGGATGCCAAGAAGGCCAAGGGCATCCTGGCCTGGATCAGAAACAGTGTGACCAGCAGGAGCAGGGAGGTGATCGTGCCCCTGTACTCAGCACTCATGAGATGACACCTTGATTACTGTGTCCAGTTTTGGGCACCACAGCACAAGAAGGACATTGAGGTGCTGGAGTGGGTCCAGAGAAGGGTAATGAAGCTGGTGAGGGGTCTGGAAAGCCTGCCTGATGAGGACAGGCTGAGGGAACTGGGGTTGTTTAGTCTAGAGAAGAGGAGACTGAGAGGAGACCTTACTGCTCTCTACAACTACCCAAAAGGAGGTCGTAGCGAGGCTGGTGTTGGTCTCTTCTCCCAGATTACTAATGATAAAACAGGAAATGTCCTCAAGTTGGGGGGGCAAGATACTAATTTGGAGAATATTTGAGGATACTTTACCGTGGAAAGACTTTGTATCAAGACCGTATGAAGCTCTGTTTATTCTTTGGTTAATTTTAATGTTAGTCCTAGAAAGACCTTAAGGGGAAAGTTTGTCCCTTTCAGAAAACTGGCCTCCTAAAGCTCTATTCCTGTATAGGTCTGTATGTGTTAAGATAAATGTGAAAAGAGGGCAGATATTTTCAGAAAAGATAGAAGGTCAAACTTGCTTCAAACTGTAATGACACTTTGTATCAAAGCTAACTTTAGCTATTCCCTACTGGTTAGCCTGATTTAAAATGTTTTTGATGATGGAAGATTATTGAACTATATTTTTTGCTGTTTCCTCCTCCATGCACTTGCATCGCCAGCAGCATCAGTGGTAGTTTTCATTACAACCAAGCAATGAAATTTCTATTCTTTCCATGTAGTGCTTTCTGTGGACCATGAAATTATTCTCCTGTATGGAATATTGAGAGGTATTAACCTTTTCTGAAGCACTATCAATTTGTAATTCAAAAGAAGAATGTATGTAGAATACTCGCACTGTACAGTTATGAATTCACTGTACTGCTGTGAATTCCCTTTTTCTAATGTATGGAAATCTTATTTTTAGACTCTGTTGTTTTAAATTATTTAAAGTAATTTGTTTGACACATGTTTAAATGTGCTTATAATCCTAGTATCAGTTTGTCTTGCATGTTCTGCCTGATTAAATATATTCTAAGAGTGCGCTTTCCTCCTCGAGGACAAGTGGTATAGGTGAAACTAAATTCGGAGCTTTCAACCCCCCTTGCTTTCTAGCTCTCCTCACCAAGGTGGGAGGCTGGGTGTGGCTGGGTAAGGATTCTGAGAGAAATACCCAGTACCAACAGAGTGGTTATTAAGCAGGCATTCTTTAGTGCAGTGCTGGAGCAGCACTGGGGATTCTGCTCCCTAATTGCTCCAACGAATCAGCAAAAACACCCCATCCAATAGACACGAAAACCAGACATAGTCATCAAATTTCCAGGAAAGGGCTGTCTTACTCTAAGGAGTTCCTGAAATTCATTTACATAGTCTGAGCATGCATAATAAAATTAGGGTTAGGGGCTTTTCCCCCTCCAGTGGTCGTTCATACTCTTTCTTCCTCACTCTGTTCACCAGTTGAACTCTGGGCTTCCTTTGCCCATACATGGTCATGAGGTGAGCTCAGCCGTCCTTCGGCCCTGGAAGGCTTCAAGGAGATCAGTTTAAATTATTACTGGTGCTTATCTTGACACCTTGTGTCCCTGTTATCAGGGTGCTCTGGTTTAATGAACCATTTCAAGGCCTGTCTCCTCTTTGCCAGGTGAGAAGTCAGCAGGCTTCAAACCACTCCTGATTAGCAACTCTACCAAACAAGTAACTAAACCATTCAAGTGAGGCCAAGAAAAGAATACAAGTATGGCTAATAAGATTTCATCAACCAGGGAGTGTCCAGGGATATCAATCCTTTCAGTTTGAATTGAGACTCAGGACATACCATCTGTTGAGGAACTGCAAGGCTCTTGTGTGGTGCGGTATTGCCCTGTTTGGCCTGGAGTTTATGGACAACTCAAGGCTGAGCTGTCTACAGGGCTCCCCATGTGTTGTCTCTGCATAGATAGGGCCACAGACAGGCAAATCACCTGCACCACTCCCCTCCCCTGATTTGCCTGCATGCACCGGATGATACTGAAACTTGCTTATGAACTGTGAGCCAGAAAATATATACAGTGATGCTGAAGGGCATCTTCATCAATGCTGAGCTCTTTTATGTTTATGCTATATTAATTTTCTGCTTTTGCATGTTCTACAACCATCTGTATATGAGTGGCTTACAGTGTATTTCTACATTCCAAATCCTGTTCCGTTTTAATTTTGAACGGGAAGAATTAAAATCTTTTTGTTTTATGTCTAAACCTCTTTTCTTGGATGTCTAATAGTAAATTCTTGCTCTGACTAGAGTGGAACACTTGTACCCAAGCTTTGCTACTAATTTTCTTTGCTCTCTTTGATCTTAATTCCACAGATGCTATAATAACTTCACTTGTCACTTAGTTTGGTAACTTTGATGTACTTATTAAGTAATATCTCAAGATACTTATCTTCAAGATGTATTGAAGCCTCAGAATATTTTTACATAGCATTTCTAAGATTAAGTCTATTGATGTGGTTGAAATCTTGTCCGAAATCTCTTAAGCATCAAACGCTTAACTTTCTTCTATGTTGACAAGTGTAATATTGCTGTTCACATCTGTTCAAAAGGCTGCTACAAAGATAATTAAGATTTAGCACATCTCATTGAGTATGTCAGCTGCTTTTGTGTGCTGTTGGTCCTTGACCGTATATGTTAAAACACACAAGCTCTAACAATGAAAATGTTTAAAATTTCACTTGTTAAGGCTTTATTGAAAGGTTGATAAATATCTAACCACTAAAAAAAAAAACCCTACAACCCAGATTACTTTTCCAAATTTTTTTTTTGGCTCCTGAAAGGTTGAAGTCAGAGTGATTGTTTCATTTTGGTGATAAATCCTGAGGATTATTTATGAAACCATGAGTGTATCCTACTTAACTTTAATAAAGTAGTTCTTGTGCTTCTCCTAAATTAATTTTTAAATAATTGGAGCACAGAAAGGCACAGAGCTTTGGATAACATAATGCAAATAAAAAATAAATAGAACAGTATCTTAGTTAGGCTAACGTCTTGTAATAAGAAATAGTTTCTTTGCATATCTGTATATTCTTTTATAATGTCAGGAGTGTAGCTGTTTCAGAGTAACAAAAAACCATTTCAAAACTGTGATTTTGGTAAATAAGCCTGGTTTTTCGTATTCTACGTGTAATGGTTGAGAAGAACTCTTTATAAATTGGTTTTGTAGATATCTCTTCCTCCAAACTTTCTATAAAATTCTCATGTTCTGCATGATTTCTCCATAATGTAATGGGATTCTGTCTGTTAAATGCTAAGGCAACTGACTGTTATATGTATCTTTAGGAAAACCCTTTAACATAAGACAGCTAAGTAACAGGTGAGTTACCACAGAAAAACAAGGGTGTTTAGCTTCTGAGAATGCCCATCTTAATTAAGGTTACATAGAATGGAAACACTATGTAATGTGTTACAACTTTTCTCTTTTCAGTTGGATAGATTCGCCAGTATAAGAATTCCAGGAAGTAAAAAGGAAAGACCTCCTCTGCCGCATATGAAGCAATCACATTCTACAGAATGGTCATCCACACCTATGGATGCAGAGGATTTTGCTCTAAAACCCCTATCAGAAAGAGAAATCATTGCGCTGTTTGAAAAAATGATGGTAAGGGTCTCACGCCGATTTATTTTGCTTAAAGAATGACAACATGTCAAACTGACAGGTGGAGCCTTCTTTTATGCATGTGCTCTGATCGTTACCTGAATTATTGATACCGTTATTGTTGTGAGTTGCAGTTATGTGGTTTTTAGGACATTTCTCAGGAGATGAAGTCTTTGAATTATTTTGACAAGGTTCTGCTTCAAGTATATTTAAAAAGGAAACTAAAGATTTCTGATTATTAGAAGTGAGATTATGTAACAGATTTGAGGAGGAGCAATAAATTGAGAATCTTGCTTGCTTTCAAGACCACCTGAAACTTTTACAAAGGGATTTTATGCCTTTGAATGTCACAGCAGGGTTTTCTTCTGAGCTTATATTCTATGTCACTCTTGCACAAAAGACTTAGTTCTTGCCTCCAAAGCAGTGTTTGTCTCACATGCAGTGACAAATTTGCTTCTTTCCTTAGCTGTCATTGTTACCATGCTACTAAGAGCAGTCACTTGCTGGAAAGATCATATGGCATTAGTACCATGTCAACAGGTTAATGGTTTTATTTGTCATGATGATGACGACATTTTGAGCAATTGAAAACTAAACATGGAATGGTCATAAGATAAGAGAGTGGCTGCAATCTGAAGAGTACAAGAGGACATTAGCAAGGAGTGTGATGCCTAGATTATCTCTTTCTCTGCCTCACAGCAAGTAACAAATAACTCTTGAAACATGAAGGGATCACCAGGGGCTGAGATGTGGAGGAAATTAAATGTGCTATGAGAGAAGCACCTTTATGGAATTTGTAATTTGTAGTTCTCAGTAATATTAGTTTATATTTGAAGATGTTTTTGTAGAATGGTTGAGAGCTGTGAGTCAAAAATGTCAGGATTTAGGATTTTCATGGTTAAGCTGCTGAAGGGGAGGATTAATTTACTGTGTTATCAAATTTTGCATTTGTATTTGTTCTCACATGGTCCATTTTTCTTGGTATACTGTAGGGTCTAGGATATTTTACTTCTGTTAAGAAATTTGGTGATTTCTCAAATGTTAGAAAATGGAAGAGGTTTTTTTATATAACTTGAAAGTATGTCTTGCTGTGCACACATCCTGCTGCATAAGTGTAGGCTGTATTTCTTTACCATCCCTTGGAGATTCTGGTATAGAATAGTGTGTGATGTTGAGACTATGCCATAAACAATGGAAACTTTCAATAAATCCTCAGAAACCTATTACTGTGTGTGTAGGTAAACAGAAATGCATAGATCCTGAAGCAATTGATTCCCATTTTATAACTACTTTGCAAAAATCTGTTGAAGTAACGATGACATCCTGGAGAGTTTGCTTTCTTAGTTTAATTGAATAATAAAGCATTTAAACTGTCTTCGATAAAGTTCTTTATCAGTGTTATTTTAGCTATAACATGTAATGCAGAAAGGATTCTTCAGATTATCCACACTCGAATGGATTGGAATAAAGCTAGTTTAGTTATAGTAGATTACATAGCTAATTATATATTGTAGCCTCTAGTTTGCAGTTCTGATCAAATTAAGTGATTTAGGATGGCAGGGTGGTGAACAATTTGAAGTTTGTAGCCAGGCTTTTAGAGCTAATTTTGCACAAAATAAAAATAATTTAGTTAGTACTGAAGGGAGCAGTTTCTAAACTCAAGTTTCACTAAATGCATTACATTATACTTTGGGTTTTCCTGGATGTGTACTGCTTCCTTCTCATGCAGTGGCATCCTGTGTGGTCTTGATTGCAAAAAGTATGAAAAAGCTCATAAAATAAGACAGCTAAAGCTGCTAATTAACTCTCATTTAGCTCCTTCAATTTTTTAGTGCTATTAGGAAAATATCCATATGGAATGACTTACTCTTATTTTCCAAAGAGGTATTGCTCACCTGTAGAATAACTTTAAATGATTGAAGAAGAAATAAAAGAATGGAGTTGAAGTATTTTATAAATTAAGCCCTCTTGTAGCTATTTTATAAACTAATGTTGTTCTTGTGCCACTGAATACTAATCCGTATAAATTAATTGCTTTAATGATATTTCATTTGTGAAAAACAAAACCCAAATAAATTATTTTTTTACTGCACTCGCAGACAGAATATTTCCCGTAAATAAACCTGCAGTTACATCTAGTATTATGGAATATAGGTTGTACTGATAGGTTTATTCCCTTTTTTTTTTCCTTTTTCTTTTTTTTCTGTAAATGTTATTATAAGTCAGGTTTGGGTTTTTTTTTGCAGGAAAAACAAGCCCATTTTGTTATTTAAGTTTGGAAGTTATAGTTCAGATAATTTAAAGGAGCAAGTCCAAAAGAAATGCAACACTGTTTTAAACAGAAGAATGTACCGTGATGTAGCTACAGGGTAATATGAAAAAGCTTGATTGTTTTCCTCCCTCCTTAGGTAGTATATATGTGTGTTTTAATATTTTTCTGGTAAAAAAAACTCTGTGGCATATTGGAGGCAAGTTACATTGAGAAAAACCTGACTGTATATTCTCGTGAAACATAGAATATTTTGGTTTCATTGTTGTTACATTTCTGTTTATGTAGGTTTTAAAAATACAGTTCAAGCACTAAATAAAATAGAGCTGCCCTTACTTAAATATCAAGTTGTGATTTAGATCCAGATGGGAGCTGAGCACAATGTAGCCACTTGCTCACCACCCACACCACCCCCCCAGGGGGATGGGAAGGAGAATAGGGTGAAAAAGGCAAAACCCCGTGGATTGAGATAGGGATAATTTAACAGAACAATGCAAAAGGAGAAGAAACAAACAATATGAATAATAGTAAGGTAACAATATATTAAGTGAGTGATGGACAATGCACCGACCCAACATGCTGCACTAGAGACCTCGAGCCTGGCCCAGCCTGCCCTCTGCCCTTATATATCAGGCATGACATCAGTATGGTATCCAGTATCCTACTGGCTGCTTCAGTTGTCTGTTCTGGCTGTGGCCCCCTCCCAGCTTCTGCTGAAACGTAACCCTATCCTAGTTGAACCCAGGACAAAAGTTTATTTTCATTTGAAGCCAGTATTGGGATACAATTGCATCCCCGTGGAAAGGAATCCTGAAACAAAGTGTCCCTGAGACATTTATTGGAACTTGAACAAAAAAATAATTATCTGATGTCTAGCTGAACTTGATTTTAGTAATTTATATTATGAGTTGTCTTGTGTGTATCTCAACAGATGTGTTGCCTGGTAATAAGAGCAGTCATAAATATATTACTGTGCATTTAATAGAAAGTAATTAAATGAACTGAAATATTCTATAAAATAAGAAATGCCTGTAACAACACAGGATAACAAATGAAAGGCTAGAGAGAATACTAATGTTGTAGTAGTTTTGTCATTTGGACTTGATTTCGTTATTCCTCCCCTGCCAATCTTAAGCTAACGATATCTCTTAGATAAGGCATAAAGATTTTGATCAGTTGTTGAGAATTTCGAGTTATAGTATTTTTCTGGCTTTGGGAGAAATTATTATTGAAAAAATATTTAAAGCAGTAAATTGAAAAGAACTTATCAGTTCTTATTTTTATTATTCTAAATGTCTTTTAGCAGACTGTGTATCTTTGTCCAAACCCATATATCAATGTCAGAATTCATTGATGAATTGCAAAAGTCCTGGCTAGTTAATTACATAACTGCTGTTTGTCCAGTAAATTATTTAGATTGATTTGCTATGTAACTCATCTAAATTTTTAGGTTTCTACCTGGCCGTTTCATGGCATGCTTAACAGCCTTCATGCACCCTTCCTTTGAGCAGATGATTATGTTAGGTTTTTGATTTTGAAACACTAGACACTACTTTTTGTGGTTGGTTGTGTTCTTTCTCATCTTAAAAAACCCTGCAGTGATTTCTGTAAGCTTTAACAGAGACAGGTAACTTTAATTTTTTTTTTCTAATGGTGTATAGTCACAAACAAAGGAAAGCTCAGCTTTAGTATAATTTAAAATTTTGGTCTTTAGGTCTTTTTCTTAAAATTCTAAGGTTATGAGTTAGCTCACTGTTTGTCTTTGATTTCTGGCTAGGTGAAATAACTCTGATATCAAGATGGTGACCCACTGACTTGGTATCATTACTCCTGCCAAAGCTGGTGGGGATTCACCTTGTGAGTCTCAGCTGAAAATAACTGCAGTAATTCTTGCTAAGCTTGGGTGACCATAGTAATCCTTCATGTGTTGATATGTATGTGTGTGCCTAAATTGTTTCTGATAGGAAATGTAATTTCTGACAGATGTGGAACTGATTACAATGATCAGAGCATTTCTAGGCTGGAACAGTAAAAGTCCCTGTGTCAAAAATGGCAATGAATAGCTGCTGTGTGGCTTGGAAAGTAGTCCTGCATCCTCTCTTTTTGATGTCTGGGTTTATATTGAAAGGAATGAATTGCGATGGTGTTTTGGTAACAGTTGAAAGTGTTGATTTCATGATCAAGTCATCAAGACTTTGGGCCTAACCTAATGCAAAGGTGAGTATTTTGTGACCTGCTCTCAGTGCAAGCAGATTCTGCTGCCCGGGATTAAGCATTTGGGAACTGGGGAACAGAATTATAGACCAAAGAGGTATTATCTGAAAGATCCTTCTAAGACATTAGTTTAAGTACATTTATAAATGTTTTAGGAAGTGTTAGGTAATGCTTTTCTATAGTTTAGTGTGTGTTTGTGAAACTGTAGGTGATGTCTAGGAACAGATGATGCTAGTAATGGATGTGATGCCCTTGTTTATCCTGGTATGGTTGGCTTCTTTCCTTTTTTTTTTTTTTGTGTCTGAGTTGCTAGGGAAGATGAATAAGGATTTTTTTCATATGTTAGGTGTTACTCAAAGCCTTAAATTGTTTGTATAACAGCTTTCAGTTGCTTGTTTGTATGTTTGTTTTTTTTTTTTTTCAATTGGTCTCTTATAGTTAAAATTGCTGGATGAAATTAAAAATGTCTTTTTTTTTAACTTTTCTTTTCCCCCCCTCCCATTCTAGGAAGATATGAATTTAAATGAAGACAAGAAGATGCCCTTGAGGGAAAAAGATTTTAATACCAAAAAAGAAATGGTGATGCAATATATTAGCACTGCTTCAAAGTCTGTAAGTAACTTTATCTGAAGTACAACAAAAATGACAATGTTATCTCCTACTGGAGAGAAAGTGATATGTGATTGTTGCATTCTTTTGACTAACTTTTGTTTCTCATAGACACAAATATTTTTAAGGGGCACTGTCTCATTATTTTACAAGCTGCAGTGAAGATATTCACTTGTACTTGAGGCGTGTCTTCTGTACACAGAACATTTTTTGTAGAGGTATGGCTATCAGTGGAAATGGAAAGATTCCAGAGAAAACTTCTTGGAAGTGTCATGTGAACTTTTTATTTTTTGGTCTGTTCTAGCACTGTTTAAAGACTCCCTTCACTGATTATTACCCTTTTTCATACTTGACTTCAGTACAGAATTCATGTTGTGTTGTTATTTAGTAGTTGATAACTAAAGCATTGCAGATGGACCCAATTAGTGTCTGTTTTTTTACTTACAGGGACAATTACAGATTGTTTTAGAGAAGTGCAAGCAGTTGTGTGCTGGGCAGCTTAAGGATTAAGTTGGCATGAGGAAAACTACTTAGTTTTTGCAAAGTGGCGTCTGACTCCCCTGCTAAATGCTCCAGTGCTAATATTGTCCTCAGGCCTTTTGTCTTAGAATTAATATACTTGTTTCTTTGACTCTCCCTGCTCCATGCATATAGAGATAGCAGTAAAAAATGCCCATATGTAATTGTAACTACATACTGAGAAAAGAAGACATTAAATATAGTACTTGAAGTGAGGTATTTATCTTACTGTCTACTTGAAATGATGTACCTTATTGTGAAGGTAAATGCTTAGTGGACTGAACTCTCTGGAGAATGTTTTATTTAAGATAAGCTTATCAAAGCTGCTAGTCCTTCTATAGCATAAAGGTTCATTAGTACTGGAAGATTCAGACAACTAGCCTGTTTTGCTTTTTAAAAGATACTTTTTGGGAAATAAGAAAAATTCAGGCTAGTAAATCTCACAACATTCTTGAAGTTTCTCAATGCAGACCAACATGTCAAGGATTATATGTCATTGACACCCCTAGCCTCCACATGCTTTCTAAGACCTCAGCTGTTTGATCTAAAAAGTAATGTGGTGATAGGACATGGCTAGCTATGCAGAGCTGCTGCATCTGCATCTGGTGTTGGAGTCTTGATGATGGTGATGTTAAGACTTTCTCAAGAGGAAGGCTTTCATGTTTTTACTTCCTGGCACTTAATTGTTGCAGAGAACTGAAGCCTATAGCACAGTAGCTCCTTCTTTCTGAGTGCCATTTGCAATAATTATTTTTTTTGTGTGTGTCTTTGATTGTCATTGCACTTGGATGGCAATGGACCTTCTTGCAGTGTGCCCAAAGTTCCTCACCCTTGCAAACTCTTTTTTTTTTTTTTCTGGCATACTCTTTTGTGTCTAAAGTGTATTGTACTGTGCATGCCTTCTCAGTCTAGAGAGAATGGTACATTACATGCTCAGGGCACTTGTCTCAATTTTGGTGTACCTTGCCTTGATGAAAAAGTGTCATACTTTTTCAGAAGAGCTGAAGTGCCATATTGACTCTATTACATACAACTAATCTCCTTTTGGGTCTCTCTTTCTATGAGTGATACTGCAGTAACATCTTTGATAGTTCCTATTTCTCAAGATTTAAGGAGACCGTACTACAGCTATATTATGTTGGGCCAAATATCCTCATTTGCAACTGCTATGCAGTGCACCGAGCAGGTTTCATTTAAAGTAGTTATCATTATAGTAACTATTAAAATGATGAACAGAGGCTGCGCCTCTAATGAATGAATCACTGAAAATTAAGCAGCTTCTGGTGATCCGAGTGGACTCCACTATAGTCAAAACACCATCATTGATCCCAGTATCAGGATTCCTGTTTCTTAGAAATGCACAACTCCTTTCCAGTATTTATAAAGTACATTTCTCATGCCCATGCATCTAGAAATGATGAGTTTGGTAGGGCTGTGTTCAGGTGCTTATTTACATGTAGAGTATGTGACCTACCTCTGTATGCGTGAGCGTGGGGGGAGAATGGACTTTGGCAACTCCACGGGAGTTATAAAGTGAAGCCCTTTATTACCAGTACATCCCCTGGTTCTGTAGAGCGAGCTTCACTGATCACGCACACCAACAACAGTGCTGATTGGATACACGCGAGAGCCCACGCGCTGTTCACGCGCCTAAATCTACGACATGATTGGTTGCTATCTAACTCGCCCAGTACCCGCCATGTCCTGTTTTTCTCTACTTTGTTCTGCTTTATCTTCTTGCTTCATTGCCTTTTTTCCACCATTCTTCTTCCTTTGAGCTCTTTTCCATGGTTCAAGGACAGTTCATGACAAGAGTGTCTGTTTTCTTCCAACCAAGATCCCACATGTGAGATGTTTAGAATGGATCCCTCACTTGAGGACTCACAGTTACTTAAAAGTAACCAGAGTTCTACTGACATACATGATCCAATACTCATTCATTTCAATCCACTTTGCTTAGAGACTTCTAAAACAGTTGACTGAAACCATGCTTCTGTGTATAGGTCTGTATATTTGTCTGTAAGTATGCTGCTGCCATCGCTGTTAACATGTTCAGGGACTTCCTCTAAAAATGTTCCTAAGAATAAGCAGTCTTGGGGTTGGGGGTATTAGTAGTATTTACTGAAAATTTGCACAATAGCAAAAGCTCTGTGACTGGAAGCATTCTGCTCAAGTACTTCATTATTATGTTAGTACTTTCTTGTTTTCTTATAACGTATAGTGTTTAGATGAAGCCTTATTTCTTCCCTTAAAAATAATTATCTTAGAGATGTATATCACATATTGTTTAAACCATCATGGCATGGAAATCTTGAACGAGATTTCTGTCTGCTGTGATGTCATGTGTAGTTTATGAGGAAACAGTTGGAGAAGGGAACAACAGTTGTGTTTAAAGTATGTATTTTTTGTGTTTTTTGTATCTGTTTGTATGTATTATGATTATTCAAGGTTAAAAACAGCATCACATTAAGTGCTATATAAACACATATAAAGATGTTCCAGTCCAGAAAAGTTTTTAAAAATCAGTTTCCATGTTTTGGAGTTAATACTCCATAATATAATAACAACATTTAAAAAACTAAACCAAAAAAAAAAAAAAAAAAAAGAAGCAGCATTGCTATAATGTTACTCTACTGTAAGTTTTGCTGTTCTGTATGTTGAACACACACAAACTGGGTTTTTAAAGTTACTTTTCTTCACAGGATTTCATTTTTGTTGTGCAGCTTACTCCCTTGTAATATTTTAACTGAGTTAATTAATGCTGACTTCATACTGCATCTGCTCACAGACCAGTTGTTCTTCAGTTGAGCAATTAAATTTCTAGAGGCACTGATGCCTCAAGATATTTCCTGTTTCTCAGTTAACTTGAGCATTTTGAACTTAAGCAGCTTTTCCCATGCTGAAATATGGCTAATAGAATCAGTCTCACAATTGGTACCAAATGCAGCTCTCATGTTATTTAAGCACTGGCAGATGTATCCTATTCTTTCCATACTACAAAATCTTGACTTAACTATGTATGAATAAGTGGTACTTGGTACTGTGGGTTTGTTGTACAGACATTCACAATTTATTGGCATCTTTTGCATAGGATAATGTTCAGGTGGGGAATCTAGTCTGAAATGGCATGGCTGGTTACTGCCTGCATGTTGATGTGTCTCCATTGCTTGTGACATGGTCTTCAGGTGGGTCAGATGAGAGACTCTGAAATATCATTCTAGTGAGTTCTTACAGCCTGGATGGGCTCTTGTCCCACATGACCTTTTCACTGCACACATTGCTATTGATTATACTAAATTAGTTCAAAAATCTCTTCTAACTATCTTACCTATATATCCTGTCCATATGACTGTCTGATATGATTGTTACTGCATCAAAGGAAAGCCATTTTACTGACTATTTAGGAGTGTTTTAGTTATATCAAGTTTGGTCAGTATTACAGCAGGAACTGCTGAGAGAAGTCACTGGACATGATGGATTCTCCACCAAGGATATTAATTCATATGTTTAGGCATACCAGTAGTGCTTATCAACTAGTCTGTGCACAGCCAGGAGAATTTCTGGGACTTTTTTAAATTTCCAACTGGAGAGCTCTGTAACATTTAGTTAAACACTTTGTCATGAAGGCTGCTAGGAGTTTGTTTAGTCATTTTGCCTCTAATCAGTCCATTATCTCATCTGTGCAGAGACCAGCTGGGAAGATCTGAGATCACACGGGGAGCTGTATATACTGCACATGTACACAGGCACAGCCCTGATCCCTGTTACATCACAATTGTAACCATTTCCTCCTTATATCACAGCTATACCTCAAATTACCTGGGTTGTGCCTCAGAGGCATATGTTGTATAGTCTTAAAATGTTTGGGGATTATTGTAATAGGATGGATGTGCTCAGTATATGAGCTTTTGAATAACCATACAGAAACCCTTGTTGCCCATTCCCCTTAGCCAGGGAATTTGCACTGTTCTGGACAATTTGTGGTTTAGTAGCTTTTACCTTTCATGTTTTATCAAGTCTGACATTTAGTTCTTAACGTTGTGAATGCTTTTCTGTTTTGTTTAGGATCTTCTGCATTTGGCGTGGAGGTTCTCTCCATTTTTTTCCTTCCTCTTTAGATATAGCTGTGTCAAATCTGTAGGGGAGATGAACTCTCTTGCCTTGTGGAAGTGCAAGCAATTATACTACCTTGGTGAAGAGTGTAAATTATTTATGGAATAAGTTTGCAAATGATATGTTTTTTGAGGAGGTCGTGTTCTGTTCCTGGCATTACCAATGCATAATGTTACTTCTTGGACCCAGAGAATATCTGAAGATATTAAATTCCATGGCTGTAGGTCCTTTATGGCTTTAGCATTATGTGGCTATCAACTAAACACAGAACGTGAAAGAAAACTGAAAATACTGTTTCTTTTTGTCTGTGGGAATATTTATTGTTATAGATTTCCCCCCACACCCCTCTGGGTTTCATAGATCTCTAAGGCTCCCCTCAACTCCCATCCCTTCCTGGCCACCTCTACTTTTTTGTGAAACAGTTATGGGAAGTGATTCTCATATTTAAGTAAATAGGGATCTTCCATCAGTTCAAGAGACATGTTTAGAATGACATTCCATGTACTATTTGTGATGTTCCAAGATGTAGCATGAGATACTATATTTTCAGGGAGGTTCCTTGTAGTAGTCTGTGTTCTGGCATCTGGAACATCTGTTTCTTGAGTCTGAGGAAATATAGTGGGAGCAGAGAGGTACTATAACCCCTTAATAGCCCCCTGGTGTACCCTTATCACAGAAACACAGAATAGAAGGATTCAAGCTGGAATAGTCCTCTGGAGATAATTTTGTCCAGCCCCTTATCTAGTCCATTTTTAATATCTCTGATAGAGGAGACTACAGTCTGCCTGGGCAGCTTGTTTCAGTGCTTGACTGGCCTCATGGTTAAAAACCAAAACCAGACAATCAAAAAAACCCCACCAAAACAAACAAGCAAAGAAAAACAAGAGACAAAGGGGGAAGTTTGTGTTTGTGTCTTTGGTTTATCTGTTTTCCTGTATTTCAATTTGGGCCTCCTGTCCTTTCACTGATAGGCTTCCTTCCCCTGAACCTTCTCTTCTTGTGGCTAAACAATCTGAGTTCTATCAGCCTCTCCTTGTACAAGAGATGGTCCTTTAACTGTGTTCACAGCTCTTTCTGGGCTCATTCCAATGTGTACATATCTCAGTCATGCTGGAGAGTCCAGAACTGGACACAGTACTGCAGATGTGTCTCACCACTGCTGAGCTGAGGGGAAGGATCATCTCCCTTGAGCAGCTGGTGGTGCACTTCCCTATGGTCAACTTGTCCACCAGAGCCCCAGTGTTTTTCCTACAAATCTACTTTCCAAGTGGTTGGCCCCAACACATGTTGGTGCATAGGACTATTCCTCCCCAGGTTCAGGTTTTAGTGTTTCCTGTTGTGGAACTCCCTGAAATTCCACTGCCCATTTCTCCTGTTTGTTCAGGTCCCTGTGAATGGCAGCAGAACAGTCTGGTCTGTCAACCCCTCTCCCCAGTTTTTAACTTCATCTCTCTGCTAGCAAGTATCTACTAGAAACATCTACTTCAGGAGGAGAAAAGTTTGTTTTTCCACACTTTTGGAGGTTCTACCAAAGAAAGAAACCATCTTTTATATGAGTCTCTCTATAATAACATAATGAGTCTGCCTCACCATTAACAGTGGATAATTTCAAGTTATTATTGCACCAAGAGTCTAATTCTCTTCAGCTCCTGACTTAAATCACTAAATAATCAAACATTAGTAACTCACTTTAGTGCTGCATAACAGAATAGCTGTACTTCTGCTCTCAAAAAAAAAGTCAAATATAGGTTGTATACCCTCTTATATGCCTGTTTTTTTGAATTTAGATATGTTCTGTAGAAAATAGATCTATCCTGCTTTGTATCATAAATGGGTATTAGCTGGAGTAAACTTACTTTCCACCCTCTACAAATTTTGTTTTTCCTGCTACTTAAAAGAAGAAGGGGGAGGAGGATACTCTTAAGAATAGAGTCAATGCCTCTTAGATTTGCCATTTTAATTGCAAAGTGTAGAACTTCATTAGTTCAGTATAACCATTACTTTGTTTAAAACAATATGTACTATATATCCTTCATTAGTCATTAATATCTTGAATTTATTTTAAACAACATTTGACACCACATATACAATGAGTTAAAGCCAGTGTCTTCAACCTATGTTGCTTGAAACAGAAAATATTTTGTTCACACACAACTACTCTTACAGTGCTGCATTAACTTACCATTGCATTTTCCATCCTATATCCGTGTTCTCCATGTCCCCATTTGTGTCCTCACCTGACAAAAAAAAGCAAAACCCAAAAGCAAGGCAAAATCCAAACCTGAAAGTTGAGTAAGTGTCCCTATGTTACTGCATCAATAGTCATATTTGTGTTCCACTGCGTTCTTACACACAGCAAATACAGCGGAGGAGGAGCTGAAATTTATCTTTAGAACTTCAGTGGTTCTAAAGATTTTTTTTTTAATTTGAAGTTCTTTTGCTTTAGCCCTTGGAACAAAAGGTAGTCTGGTTTTTACAATCCCAGTCTCCTATACTCCCCATCTGAAAAACTGTTAAGGGAAAAGCCTTCTACAGCATTATCTGCAAGAACTCAAGTTACTGCAATAACATCCTTAGTACTTTTCTGGTGTGATGGTTCTTTTCTCTGTTTTCTTGTATGACTAGAGTCACCCTCCTGGACACCACGTGCCCTGTGATCTCTTCAGAACACCTCAGAATTGGTTTTTTTGTTGAGTATTGAAAATTACGGTATTTTTAATGCATAGACAATCAATTCATCAAAAAAATTCTATTTTGCTGTGTGTGCATGATACATTTGTACATTTGGTGCCTGCTGCTTTTGAATACTGATTATAAATTTGTTCATAAATTGACAAAAATGTAGTCATTTAGCTTATATATAAAGTAAATGGACAGCAAACAGTTACAGCTTTAGGACTAAATGATATCTTTTCCCCCTCTTTCCCGCCCTGGTTTTTCAAGGAACAGAAATGAAGGTTAGCCATTAATAATATATTCAAGTTCTATATATGCCAAATAAAAAAAAAAAGTATTTTCTGTATTTCAGGGAAGTCTCAAGAACAGTCGGAAGATTTCACCCCAAGAGTTTATTCAGGAATTAAAATCTGGGTCAACAGATGAAAGACTAGTCACTTGCTTAGAATCTCTCCGTGTGTCCTTGACTAGTAATCCTGTCAGGTAATATCATTAACACATATTGCAAAGATGAATCCTTTTCTTCTTTCTTAATGGATCTGTAGGTATGCATGTTTCAAGGTTTTCCAGTTAATAAATGCATATACATTAGTGACTGATTGTACCTTTTTTTCTTTCTTTTCTTTGATTATTAGATCTTTTTTTTTCAGTAGTGTTCACTGATCTGTACAAGATAATGCTAAGAGAATGTAAAACAAGTGTAGTGCAGAGCAGTTTGCTTTGTTTTCTAGTGCTAAGTAGTCAAGAGGGTTTTTTTGGTCTTTATTTTTGAAATATTCTGCTAACTGTTTAACCTTTTAACTTACTTTGTCAAGGTATAATAATGGGATATAGCACCTTGGTGCAAGTTCGATAGCCAGAAAACATATATATTTAATTGTGTGCTCCTCCTTCTGTCTAGTGTGCTTTGGGCTTTCTTCCTTGCTGCCTTCTAGTAATTTTTGCTGTATCTGTGGGGTATATCTATGCTGAAGAAAGCACAACTTAAGTTTATCCGTGCTTTTAAAAAAAAAGTCTAACTCTTCAGTATTCAGAACTCTAACACTGATATCAATCAATGTTTAATTTTGGTTTGATCCATGAAGCTTGATTTGTGGATGCTGTCTATTTTTATTTTTTATTTTTTCTGTTTGACTTTATTTAAAAACTTTATTTATTTATTTTGAGTTCCTATTTAAGGCAATGCTTAAACCCTTGATTTTGGGAAACTGCTTTAGGTTTACTTCAAAATAATGCAAATGAGATGTTAGGGATGCATATGATGGAATGTGATTAAAAAAGGATTGGACAACTTTGATCTTTTGTATCTGGCTTGGCAGTTGCTGATATGAGTCTTCTGTATGGGTGTTTGCTTCTTTCCATCTAATAATTTGTTTTTGACTTGGATTGTCTTATTTAGAATATTGAATGGTTCCCATGGGAAGAAACATGCTTTACATTGACCTGAGTTCTTCTGACAGAGGGTTTTGTAGAAGATACACTTCATCCATGAATGTGAAGCTACTTTTTGATATAGAATTTCTTTCCCGTCTTTATTAAAAAAACCCAAACCCAACAAACAAACACAAACCACACACACAAAAAACCCCAACAAACACAAACCACACACACAAAAAACCCCAACAAACACAAACCACACACACACAAAAACCCCAACAAACACAAAACACACAAAAAAACCCCAACAACCCACCCACCAACTCCAAAGATTATTTTATTTATTCTTCCATTGACTTAACATAGAAAACTTTGCTTCTCAGTACAGGTCTGGAAATAGGAACACAGAATGTATGAAATGTGTGACAAGTTTAGAACAATCCCTCCTCTCTGTTCTTGATATGACTGGATAGTTTACATTTTTGTATGCGATCCCTTTTGCTGCCTATTTCCCACACACCAAGAGAAAAGTTAATCTCCCTCCCCCCAGAAAAACCCAAAACAAACCAAAACCCATTATTTTGCTGAGGTGCTAGTTCTGCCTGACAGCACAGTACAATGTTGACAGGACATGATGGGATGAGGAAGATAGAGAAATGGTATCAGAATAAGGAATGTGGAGGCCAGCTGTGAGAGAACAATGTTGATTTACACTTGAGACATTGGATACAGAATGAAAGTTGAGTTGGACTAAGATGTTGCAATGGAGCATCTGATCAGTACCAAAAGCAAGGTGATCAATATTATCTGTATGAACAAAGAAACTAAGAAGTTCTACAGCAACTAAATGTTATGAAATTTTGGACTAAGTAGGCTTTCCACAATTGTTTTTCTCTGAGTATGGAAAGGATTAGAAATCTGTAGTTGTGTTATAAATACAGGGAATAATGCAAGTGCTTTTGTGCATAAAGAAATGGAGAGATTAATGTTTTCATTTTCATGAGCTTAAGTGCATTTCATATCAATCCTTTAAAGCATGCTAGAATTGTATGATGCGTTGTTGATATCAAATTATTGCATTGACACTTTTGAGGTATTAGTTTCTTGAACTTACTGGTACAAATAGTTCTAGATCTCAACAGTGGTTTTAACTTTGTTCAGTCAAATATAAACGATGGTAGGTAGAAAATTTGATAGTTGAATCCAAGTCTTGACAGTAATTTATAAAAATTTAACTTCAGTTTGAAATACTAAGGAGGATCTAAGGGACAACATAAAAAAACTATAATGATTGGATTGGAGTAAAACTCATTATTAAGTTACTGTAACTTAAGTTACAGGCCTAAGAATAGGTCTCAGTTGAGGTCTGAATTGGAAGTAGCGTGACTGTGGCTTGCAAAGACACCAGAGAAGAGGTATTTAAGTAGGCAGCAGTTTCATAAATAAATTGTCTACTACTTTTACATGAATTAATTATAGTCTACAAATCAAAAGAAGGATCAAAACCCCATAGAATATATGGGTTCTAAAACAGCCTTTTGGTGTACTGAGTAGTTCTGAAAAAGACTGTAAAAGTCCTCACTAGCCTTAAACAGAGCAGTTAAAAATAGCCTTAGTAGAAAAATTGAATTCTTCCATTGGGTTTATATACCAAAATATCAAACACTGACACACCGGTCTTCATGTTAAAAATTCGTGAAGTAAACATTTTTAAGCCACATCTCCTTCTTTCCAGTGAACATCAGCTGTTGTTACTCATTAGGTGCAGCTATTGGTGACCTTGATTTTCCTATTGACAGCCAGATCTTTGAGTAAGAACTTGCTTTGACACACAGATACTGCACTCCAGTCCAGCTGCTATAAATTCAGGATTATTTTTAACTCCAGCTTCACATGATACGGACAATGAGAAATAACTGACATTTCAGGATTTTATTTTATCCATATACAATGTCTAAGAATATGCATTTTTAACAGGATGAGAATTAAATTTAGATTGGATCTAGCCTGACAATCTTCACATTTGTGGTCTGTGATCCTTTGGACAATATATAATTTAGAGGGTTTTGCTGTTTTTCCTTTACCATGTTTTAATCAGCTTTTTTAATTTTGCTGACATTTTGGTTTCTAATGGAAGAACTGGTTCTACAACATTGTTTTCAATTAGCTTTTTTTTTTTTTTTTTTAAATGTATTCTTAGCTCACAGAGAAAATTTGAATTAAGTGATATTGAGCAGTTTAATTCTGGTAATTAAAAAAATGTATTAAAATCTACGGCTTAATGCAGGATCTAGTATTTATTTTCCATCAGTATAAAAAAAAAGTCTCTAAAGGAAAATGTATCCACTGATCTTGGTCACTATTCTTCAGGTAAATAAATGGTGTGTTTTTACCTTACCATTTCCAATGCAATTCATCAAAAGTGGTTTATCTATCTGCACATAGTATTATGGATAACTAGTTATCTGTGACTATTTCCTCTCCTTTTGTATAACAGTTGCAGCAGTTTTAGCTCTTTTCATTAAGAGGACATTTTTAATAAATTGAGAATGGGGGCACTGATAGCTTGGTGTTTTGTCAGACTGACAAAAAGCTCAGTGTTTGCTCTGGATAGTGTAAGTAATCTTTGTTCTTTTGTGGAATCAGAAGAAAGGGCAGTAATAATGCAACAGTATTTTAGGCACTCGATCGTTCTCAGCATCCTCTATTGCTGTTTGTATGACAAAGTGGCTGCACACAGTTCTGTCTAACACAAAATGTGCTAAGAAATGCCTGGTAAGATCATCTTTAGGTTAGATAAGGCCAGAAACCAATTGGCAATTATTTGCCTAATCTGTTTCAGAATGAAACACCCATCTAGGAAGGAGAAAAATCTATTTCCATAGATTCTTACTTTCAGGGGCAAAACATATAAAAGCATCTGATCCAGTTCTCTCTTCCTATAATTTTAAATCCATTACAGTTTTGTATCTAGCAGTTACAAAGAACTGTTTAATCCCACCCTGTGATGAGGTTGGAAGTAGTATGTATTTTGAAAGAGCTATTGCATGTTCCTGACATTTCCAACAGAGTAGCTTATTATCTGTTAGTAGTAAGGTCTCACCACTATAGGAATATCTAAATATTCTGGTTACTAATCAAAAGTAGTGATAAATAACCCAATTTGTACAATAGTGTGTGAATAGATAAAACAATGGAGAGGCTATAACACAAAGTGTTGTAATTCTAATTCTGATCAATGTCTTGATATTGAACTTCTAATGCTGAAGAAAGGATGCTTCCTTTTCATATAAAAGACTTTATTTTGCTAATACATGACAAGAAATTTCCTCAGCTTAAGCTTTTTTTAAGTAATAATTTAAAGAATGCACAGACACTCATGGTGCTACAACCACAATAGAATCCATCTTTTGATGATGAAGATGGTGAAAAGTGTTATATCTTCGTCATGCTAAGTGTATCCATTCTAATTTTAGTAAGTTAATATATAAAAGTAGTATGCTAACTTAAAAGTGGAAAAAGTATGGAAGAGATACCCATTATGAAATAATTTTCTGTCTTGGACAAACACAATAATAATAGATCCAAGAACTTGTTTTATGGCAGTAGCATGGAAAGCTGACTCAAGGTGTCAGGAAATATCCTTGCCTCTTATGGAAAGAGTATTCAGGTACTTTTGATTTCATTCCATAATGGAATATTATAACTTCATCCTTTATAAAAGGAATTTCCTGAGCAAATAGTCTCTACAGTTTCTCTGCTATATATGTATTTTTGTTGCCTCTGCAGCCAACTTCTCCTGCCTCCAGCAGAATTTATTGTAAGTTTGAAGTTTAAAATATCTGTGCCTTACACAATGCAGTCTAAAGAGCTAACTTTTTTCTTTGTTATGACTGGGAATGATGGTGTTGGTCAGGAACTTTAGGGTTAGGTAACTGATCAAACATCATAGTTTCAGCAAGACCAACAGCCACTACTGAAGGGATGGTTGCAGTATTGCCATCAGTCTTGCAGTTAACTGTTATTTGCCATCACGGGGTTTTGAGCAGTAGTAAACAGGACCCTGAAGCAGCTGTCTCATGTAGAGACAACATGCCCAGGTTTAACCTCTGCAAAAGATAGCTTTGGCAATAGCTGAAATTTTAATGCTTTTATTCTGTTCACTTGGAGATATTTCTAGGAATTAATATCTTAGCAGGCTCTTCTGCAATTCCTTCAGGCTTTCCCTTTCCTCCCTGCCATTTGCGGGTTAGATTCTGACCTTTCCACAAGACTCTAGAACAATGTGTGGTATAAATTTGTTGGTTTTCTTCCCTTTCTTTGCAAGCGTTTTTTTAATTACAGTTCTGTGACAAAGAATGTATAATTGTTAATTTTAAAGTGAAAATTACTAAATTTAATGCCTACTGTAATTTTTCTATCTCTTTTAAGTTTATCTAATTGTGGCAGTGAGTGAATGAAATGCCTCTTGATCTTCTGTTGAGTAAAGAGTTGATTTGGGGTTTTAAAATGATCCAGTTATACTGCTTTTATTTATGCTGACAAGTTTCATTCATTGAAATTAGTCTTTGAAATGTCAAATTTTTTAAAATGTCTTTTTTCTTTCTCCTTAGCTGGGTTGAAAACTTTGGCCGAGAAGGTCTGGGGCTGCTGCTGGATGTTTTGGAAAGATTGGTTGAGACAAAAAAGTAAGATGATTTCATATAAAATTGCCAGCTTTTCTTAATATGTAAATGGCATTTAATTACACTATTTTTTCATTTATTCAGCCAGGACAAAGTTGTGAAGAGGAGTCAGCATAAGGTTATACAGTGTTTGAGAGCCTTCATGAATAATAAGGTAAGAGACTTTATTTAGTCTGGAAATCAAAATTACTACAGTTCAATCAGATAGTGACTATGATCAGTGTGTATAAGACTGCAATTTGAAGAAGCAGTGTGCTGACCTGCTGTGGTTTGACGTTCTTTCTGCTGCCACTTCCTTTCTGTGGAAATATACTTGGAGAATAGTGCAAACTTTTAATGCTGATATATACCCTTATTACAGAATAAGTTTCTTTTCCCTTTCCTCTTTCCTCTTTCCTCTTTCCTCTTTCCTCTTTCCTCTTTCCTCTTTCCTCTTTCCTCTTTCCTCTTTCCTCTTTCTTTCCCCTTTTTTCTCTTTTTTTCTTTTTTTCTTTTTTTTTTTCCTCTTTCTTTTCCATTTCCATATAGCATCTTGTAGTGCCTCATGAGATTGAAAACCAACCTTATTATGGAATACCTCTTCCAAGTTTTCAGGCTTGGGGATCAAAAGATCTTCTTAAACTTTTCCTTGATAAAACATCAACATTTTTTAACTAAAGCCTTGTATCATCAATATTTTTTTTGTGTGTGATCTTCCAGCAAATTATTGCCAGTATTTTGCATATGATGAGACATCTGTCATCATACAGGACTTAGTGCATTAGTCATCTCTGCTGTTCAGAGAAATGAACGTTCCTCTAACTGAATAACAAGAAAAAGAGCAGACCTTGAAGTATTAGACTTGTTATGGACAGAGGTTTGCAAGAAGAGACATCTCTTCACTGTTACTGCTCACGTGTATTGGTCTTGTAGGTAGAAGATGAGGAAGCTTGAAAACCTGAAATACTCCTGCTCAGAATGTGCAACCTCATCTGCTCTTTGTTACTGCAGGGCTGCACCTTCCTGCGGTCCTTGTCCATCCTGCACTGAGTATCTCAGTTTAGAGATGCCGGCCTCTTCCCTCTCTACTGTGTCACAGGCCCTGCTTTCCCAGTAACTACTTCTGGCTGCCCGTGTGGTGGCTTTTTGCCTTCTTGTATCATTCAGCTTTATATCTCCTGCCTTCATTGCAAGAACACTTGGGAACTTGCATTCTGAAATACATCTCGGTACTGAGCCTGGAATCTGGACACAGCTTGCCATTCTGTACTCCTATTTTTCTTACATGTTCGAGTCATTTAGGTTGTTTCTCAGTGTGTGTTTTGTCTCGTGTCCTGAGTATGGAAGAGGTTGGATTCTCTAAGAGAACGTGCCAATAAAATTGTTACTGAGTTTGAACTGGCACAGCTTCTTTGGAAGTATTCCTTAGCAAACTGAACAGAAGATGAGTAGCTCTGTGATTTCCACAGCTGGAAAGAAATCAGCTTTATTATTATGGATTCAAACTAGAGAGAGGTTGATTCAGGTCAGACATTAGGAAGAATTTCTTCCCCATGAGGGTGGGGAGACAC
>JANIJG010024884.1:0-23373 GCA_024611175.1 Megaceryle torquata
TCCCAGCATTGCTGGGGCTCCTCTGGCCCCGCTCCACCAGGTCCCTGTCTCTGCTGTGCTGAGGACTCCAGAGCTGGACCCAGCCCTGCAGGGGGGTCTCCCCAGAGCCCTGGGAGCAGAGGGGCAGGATCCCCCCCCTCCCCTGCTGCCCACGCTGCCGCGGGTGCAGCCCAGGTGCCAGTGGCTGCTGTGCTGCCAGCGCATGGGGCCGGCTCCTGTCCAGTTTCTCATCCCCACGTTCAGTGAGATTAGGCCTGGCAGATACTTGTCACGCAGTTATGATCAAAACTCAAGCTGGAGATAAAACAATTTCACCTTGTTTGGTTTTAATTGGTTTTTTACTACACCCTTCAGCTCTTGCCTTCAAGGGCACCTTGAGTTTCTTTACCTGAGGGAACACGCACTAAGCCCAGCCCCGACCCGGACCCAGTGCCCGCCAGGCCGCTGCGGTACAAACCCCCCCTCTCCAGAAAAAGACTCCTCGAAAGCGGGAAAATTCCCTAAAAAGGACCTTTTTTTTTTTTTGTTGTTCATCGGCGGCACCTTTCTTATCCCTCCCGCCCCGCCCGGTACCGGCCGCACCGAGCGGCTGACCCCCCTCCGCCGCCCTTCCCTCCGCAGGGCCTGCCCGGGGCAGCGGGACCCCGCAGGGCTGCTCGGTCCGGCCGCCTCAGGAGCGGCGGCGCCGCCGCCGCCCGCGCGCACTCACCGGCACCGCCACGAGCCCGGACCACGCGCGAAGGGCGGGGCAGGCCCGGCCGCTGCAAGCTCACGAGCTCCGCCGATTCGTCAGGCGGCGAATCAGGCGGCACAGACAAACCAACAGCTTTACTCTTCGCTGCCCTGCAGCGCGCTGCTCTTATCTGCCCCCGCCGGAAGTGAGCGGGGCTTGGGCGCACGTTTCCTTACGGACGCTATTGAGGGGAGGACCGCGCGCAGGCGCAAGAGGCGCAGGTGGGTGCCGTTGCCATGGCAGGGGGTGCTTCCGGTGCGGGTGGCGGTGGCGGCTTCTCTCTGGCTGTCAGGCTGCTGGGGAGGGTCTGTCAGTCGTGCCCGGGACGCGGCGGGACACCGCTCCGTGGAGCTTTTCGGCCTCTTTCCCTACGTGGGCGCAAGCGGCCGGGGGGGGGGGGGCGGCTGCGTCCGTAGCGCCCGACCCTCAGGGGCGGCCTCTGTGTCAGGGCGCTGGTTTTGGATTCCCTTGCCGCGATGAGATTCTCATGGAAGCGGAAAGCAACTCCAGCCTCAGCCAGGACTCCCTGGCCAGTCTGACGGCGGGCGACGTGCTCATTCACTCCACTGGTGTCCACAGGGAAAAGCCCATTGACGCTGTGACAGGAGCTGGCCGCCGTGGGAAGAAGGTGACGATCTCGGTTAAGAAGCTGCGCGAAGTGGCTTCTCCCTGCCAGGCAGTTGCTGTGGCTTCAGCTGCAGACGGAACACCCGGCGTTCTTCCCACCTTGTCAGCGAACAGGACTCCGTGCGGGGGGGCAGCTCCCGGTACCCTCCGCAGCGCAGCACCAGGTGCGTGATTCAACCTGAGGGTTCAGTTTCGCTTGGAGGTAAAATGGCTGTGTAGTGTCGAATACCAATACTCCTTGGAAAAATTGTGATTTTTTTTTTTAATTAAACTGTGTTTTGCCCATGAAAAGTGACTTGTGCAGGGTGAGGTGGTTGGTCAGAGCTCCTTTGACAGAACTTGTTAGCACAGAGCTTATAAATCCAGATTCCTAGTCCTTACTTATTAGGCAATTATATTTAACCAGAAAAGTCATGGCTCTCATTGTGACATTTCACAAATCCACTAGTCAGGAATGTTTTAGGCAGCATCAGAGGATGAAACAGTGTAGGTGTGCAGGGACCTAAATAAGAAAGTTAAGAAGATTGATGTCTTTCCATTCTGTCACAGTTTTTAATGCAGTTTGTAGCTTATTTTTCTAGACACCGTATGTATCCCTTAATTTTTATTCCCAAAGTATAGCCACCAAGCAGATCTATGCCTAACAGAACGTTGCTGCTACCAACAGAGAGCTCTGAGTACTCCCAATATTTGAGCCTTCTTGTGTTTTCATGGAATTTTGTGACTTATTTTGTGGTTTTATATTTCAGGAGAGATCAAAAGTCTTTTCATTGCTTCTTCTCTTTCTCTGTTTCTTTAAAGATGTTGTTTGCTTGTTTGTTTTTTTTTCTGGAGAGCTTGAGCTAGTAGATGTTCAAGCTATAGCTATACATGATAGCTACCATAACTTTAAATTTTACTTGTTAAAATTATTTTTCTTCCCTTGTAGTCTTGGAAGGCAAACAAACACAAACAGCATGTACTGACTGGCTGTTTGTACTAGTGAAGCTCATAGAGATGAGCAAACAAAATGAATAAAAGACATTACATCCTTTTCTATAACTTAAAAAAAAACCCAAACCAAAACAAAAAAAAAACCCCAAAACTTATTTGTAGTAGCATTGTATAAATAAAGTCTTTTTTTAATAGAATGAGACTGTAGTGATGTCCCATGCACTTGTCAAATTCAAAAGTGACACAATCTGTGCTACTTAATCTATTCAGATAGAATATTCCTTTTGTTTCTTTAAAAGACCTACCAATTGCAGTTTAGAGTTTGGGGAGGGGATTTTAGGCTTTTTGGAGTCAAGGTTCAAACAGCTTCAAAGTATGTTATTTTTGTAGTGTTAGGAAGATATATTAGTCTGTGATATAACTAAAATGTTTACTGTCCTCAGTGTCCTTCTGGAAGCTATCTTATGGTACAATTGTAATTGTTTCTCTAGACAAGTAACTTTCTATGTTTCCATGATCTTCAGACTTGGACTTGAACTAGACATTGTCAATTTTCTTAATGCTCTGATTTTCAGAGACTTTTTCACATCTTTTAAACCAAGTCTAAAATCTGGGCTCACAGAATTCATTAACGTTTGTAAACTTCAGCCTGGTGACTGTAGTTGTTTGTGTTACAAGTTGTTATGTTTAGATAATCACGGACACAGGCAGAGGAACTGTTGAGATTTGTGTTGAGGTATACTGAAAATGCATAAGAAACCATTATGGCTGCAGTAACACTGCTTTTATTTTAGGAGTCCTGAGTGCTAAAGGATGTCCAGAACATGTGCATCCAGTACAAAATTCTCCAGAGCCTCTGTTTTTATCACAAATGGTAAGAAGAGTTCCTGTTGCTTCTGGTAATCCCAGACTAAGAGAACAACATTTTTCTCAAAAAGTTGTAGCTTCTGTAAAAGCAAATCTTTGGCTCAGCTTCCACACAATAACTGTGCAGCTGCTTTCCTCTTTGAGTTGCTTCTAATGGGATATTAATGCTGAAGTGTTTGGAGGGGCTTTGTTTACTGTACCACTACCTATTGTGTAATTAATACCAAGGCTTGGTTTTAAATTTCAGTGTAATTCTTCATTTGACAAGGTGGTTACACACAGGATCACAGAATGGCTTAGGCTGGGAGACCTTTAACATCATCCAGTCCAACCATTAACCAGCACTGCCAGGGCACCCCTGAACCATGTCCCTCAGCACCAGGTCTCCATGGCTTTGCAACCCCTCCAGGCATGGGGACTCCACCACTGCCCTGGGCAGCCCAGGCCAGCCCTTGACAACCCTTTCAGGAAAGGAGTTTTTCCTAATATTCCTAAACCTCCCTTGGTGCAGCTTGAGACCATTTCCTCTTGTCCTATTGTTTATTCCCTGGGAGCAGAGACTGACCCCACCTGGCTCCAGCCTCCTGTCAGGGAGTTGGTGAGAGCCAGAAGGTCTCCCCTGAGCCTCCTTTTCTCCAGGCTCAACAACCCCAGGTCCCTCAGCTGCTCCTCACAAGACTTGTGCTCTAGACCCTTCCCCAGCTTTGAGACGTGCTCCAGACCCTCAGTGTCATTCTAGCGATGGGCCCAAACCTGAACTCAGTATTCAAGGTGTGACCTCACCGTGGCACAACATTTGTTAAAAACCCTAAAACATTTTATATTTTTAAATTTTTTTTCCTCTTCCTGTGGAGATAATGAAATGGACATTAATTTATATGTAACTCTTCAATACTTACAATTAAAAGGCTTATTCTCTTTTGATTTGTTTGTTGTGCCTTACGTAGAATGGACGCTTGTCTCTAGAGCATCCATATGGTCATAAGCCTGCACAAGGAGAAAATTAACCAATGCTGTCAAAAGAATTGCAGCAATATCTCCTCGTGGCTCAAAGTACACCTAGTGAGCTGAACAAGTCTCCAGTTATGGTGGAGTACTCTACCCTTAAATAAGGTTAAGTAAGAGATTTTGTCTCTCATGACTTTGATTATTCACGGATTCCACTCAAGAAAAATTAATCTCTGTTCCTTTAGTTCTACAGTCAGTGTTCTGAGTGTTTAATTCTGTGTGTATAGGTAATACTGAATTGTTTGACATTGGCAACGGGTACAAATTTAAACACTACTTCTTTGGCCATAAATGAGGCAAACACTTAATCAGCACTTCAACTATATACTTTGAATTGTGTTTCTAGGCTTTTTGTCTCTAAAATGTTATGAGAGTTCTTGACTGTGAGGTCCAGCTGATTCTATGGTAGAGATTTTCTTTTTGTAGAGAACATGTTTTGTTCCAAGACCTTGTGTAAGTGTGTGGATATTCTTACATTTGTGTATTCAGCAATTCCATCCTCTTTTAAAATTCTGGCCACTGATGCCAGAGGCTTTGATGTGCCTTTCTGCTCTCCTTCTTCTGAAGGATTATCCTAGAGAAGCTGCAGTACAAGAAGATCCTTCACTACTCCTGGAAGATAGCAGAAGATGTAAAGGTAAGACACATCAATGTACTGCAACACCCCCTATTTTCTAAGGCAACTGATTAATTAGAGTAGAAGGGAGCTTTAATTTGAGCTTAAACATTTTTCTTCAATATAGAAACTTTTGAGTGAAAATATTCAAAGGTTTCTTTGACAAAAAGATGATCAGTGTAATTTACATTCTTAAGTTTTTCAAATTTTACTTCAGTCTTGCTGGCATTGTACTAACTTACATAGCTGTTGTGATTAACTGAGAGGGACTTCTACCAGTGCACCAGAATGTTGAGATTCCTTTGGCCAATTCATCTCTCTGAAAAGAGAATTTGGGGGCAGACCTTGTTTGGGTGCCTTCTCCTGTTGTGAGTAATTGTGCTGCAAATATATATTTTTTTTCTGCAAGATACCTACACCATAAAAAGATTTGTTTAATCCCTAAGAATCTAAGAAATCACATTGTTGATGACTTTAACTCCTGGATCTTCCAGTCAATTGCAAACAGATTTGGGGAAATGAAGACGACTTAAAGAAAATAAATTTCTGCAGGTTTCTTGGTTATCTGTGGCTGTGTAGAGGAAATAAACACAAATTGATACCCCCATTTAAGGCCAAAAAAATAAACTTTCCTCTTTTACACTCACAGAGGCAGAAGCTAGCTGGGCTTGCCAGCATCTGTGGTGTAGCTGTGTGTACTCAGCAGCACAGAAACCCCAAACCTGCCACATCTTGAGTTATTACCTCTGCCCAGCAAACAGTGGATGAGGGAGAGCCTGCAATCCTTTTAGCATAATTTAAAGCTATTAAAAAATATTGTTATAATTTATGATGACTGTGGGGAAATACTTATATCACACTTCTTTTTTTTTTTTTTTTTAAGTTAGAATTTGCAGGGATTTGTTGAATGGGTTGTCTGAGCTCAGGTTATCATTTACATGACATTTTCCACTAAATTTTATGAAGATAAGGTATTGTCATTTTCACATCATACCAGAAGAGATTTTATTGATACAAACATTCAATACTATATAAAGTTGTGTTAATTGAAGGCTACTCTTACTCTCATCCTGATCTAAATCTGCTACTCAGTGAAGGGAAGCAATTTGTTATTGCAATAGTGGGTTGTGCAGGCAACAGATTATCTGCAGCAAAATGGTATTTTTTGAAATAATGGTTTGTGTCTACCTCTGAAATAGATACTTTGTGTCAGTTGACTCAAGAAAGTATATTTTATGTCCTTCCCTGCAGATGATGTGTTTATTTCTCAGTATGCTTCTGGCCAGAAAGAGGCTTTGAAAGCAGTATTAAAACAAAAGTAAGTATTTGTTCTTGTTAGTGTCTCAGCTGCTCCCTTCTGTACCAAAATACTACTCTACCACTTCTTCAGTTACTGCCAAAATGCACAGTTGTTAAGGAAAAGTATTCTTCAGTGCTGTTAGGATTCTTTTTCTGTCTATGAAGGTGTTTTCAGTTTAGTTTATAATTCAGAGCTCACTGGAGTGTCTTATTTATTTTGTGTGGTTTTGGTAAAGTCTTTAGACTATTTGAATTAATGACTTGATGAAACAAGAGTCAGGCAAGTTATACTCTGATAGATAATTCATTTTGTGCCAAAACCATATAATATTTTTAAAGACAGGTAAGGACACATGCTGTTTACCCACAGGCTGGAAGTCTTGAAGTTAAAGAATTTAGATGTAATTTGCTGCTAGAACACTGAAGCTTGCAAAATGCAACCTGTAAATGTGTTCTTTGTTGCAGTCATCACAGGGAAATGCCTTTTATATTGGAATCTGTAACATAATCCTGAGAAATTTCTCCTGTCATGCTAAAAATGAGAATAAAATTGTTTCTTAGAAGAAGCTCTCTCAAGAGCTTCATGGAGAAATGCTTATATAAGTAGTAATATCAATGCTACGTGTGGGAAATCATTTGTGTGAAGGGGATATAGAGAAAACAATGCTATTTACAGACACCTGTTTATTTTTATAGAACTCAAAATACTCCTGTACTTAAGGAGGTGAAGGTGCAGCTCTTAGGAAATGCTTCCACATTAAAAAAGGAAAGCGGTGCTCATGACACCAGGTCAGCACACAGGGAAGCTGATTCTGCAACAACCATCGCAGCAGCCACTGCTGCTGCCATTGCCACTACAGCTCCACTGCTGAAAGTAAGTAGCTTGTGGTAATACCAGTTCTTTGTCATTTTAGAATAGTAGATGTTCTAAGCAAGCCTAACATTGCTGGTAGTAAAGCCAGAGAGACTGAATGCGCCTGTTGATTGTTTTCTGTGTGTTAGTAATCTCAGACTTACTGACCAATATACCAGAGAGAACTAATTTGCATTTTGATTGAATAGACAAATGGACAGAGACCATTTGATTTATCTTTGAGAAGAGTTTCTAAACCAGTTCTAGAAACTAGTTCTAAACCAGCAAAACATTAGGGCTAACTAGGATTTTATTTGTGCCTTCTGGGAAGGAAATCATTCCATGATGATGGGAAGGAATTTTTGTTCTCTTCCTGCTTGCACCTCTTTTGCAGTAAGATTTTTTTTTTTTTAATCCTTCCTCCCCCTCCCCTTGCAGGTTCAAAATGATTTGGAAGCAAAAGTTAACTCAGTTTCAGCATTACTTAATAAACTTCAGGAGACAGACAGACAACTGCAGCGTGTTGCTGAACAGCAGACAAATATGAAGACTCAACATGAGAAGCCCCACTGTCACGAAAGAGTCAGTGAACTTGAAAAACAAATCAGTGCTTTCATGGTGCAACGGATTCAGCATCTGGAAAAGTTACAGGAGCAACAAATGAATATTCAGGTATCTAAGTAACAATGCAGAAGCTTTAATTTAATAATTTCTTCTGTATCTCAGTGTTAAGGTTGTAATAATTTGTATTATATCTTAGTGTTAGAAAGATTCAATGGCCAGCACATGAGCTTAGAGCTTTTTAAGGAAAGTTTTATTTCTCTTTCTGTCCCAGATATCTACTTCATTCCCCCCCCATTAATTTTTGTGTCTGTGGAAAGTAAATGCAAAAATTCTGAAATGTTCTCATTCCCACTAAGAAATTATTTGGATGTTTGTTAATTGAGGAAACTTTCATTTAAAAAGAAGCCAGTCAAATGAAAAATCTAAGAAGAGTTATCAGTAGTTTCTTTGGAGAGTCCTGTGTGTCCTTCAGAATAATGTCCAAGCATGTCTGTGTTCTGAGTTGTTATAAATGACTCTTCTCTCAAATAGCAAGTCAAAATCTGATTAATATGATTACATGGCAAGTATTCATGTATAAAGTTTTACTTGAGAAAACAAATGCATATATCAGACATACTTCATAATTTTGTCTCTTAGTCCCATCTCCTTAGCTCTGCAGTCAACACAGGTGGCTTACAGCAGATTCATGCACCTTCCTCCAGCTGCATGAATAAACAGCCAGAGAAGCCAGAACAGCAGCTGGTTACTAATGGAGTGTCTTCATGTCAGAGGAGTTTATTTCCTACCAGTGCTGCACCTGCTCAAGGTGAAGAGAAATTCTTAATATCTTACTTCCACTGTTGATTTTGCATTAATTTTCTTTCCCTTGATACTGGATGGTACATCACATCAGTGGTGAGTAGTAAATGTTTATTCTGTATAATTGATTTTATTGCCTAATATACTATATACCATACACCACTTAACTCTGAAAATGTTCCAGATTAAAGTGAGAGTTTGGTATTGACTGACTACTTAGGGTGCAGCAAGAGAGGCCTAGAAGTAACCTAAAATAATCTTATTAAGAAATCTATTTGGAAACTTGTAATGAACTAGCTCATACTATGTTTGGGGTTTGGTTTGGGTTTTTTTTTTTGGATCCCTTCATAATAGCACTTTTAAATATGAAAGATTCTTCCTATGTAGTTTTTAACTAGTTCTGTAATGTTTTGCATTTTTGTGAAAAAATCGTAATGTTGCCTTGGTTTTTTTTCTCTAGATTTGTTTTCCTATGAAGAAAGTTGTTAAAATTGAAATAACACTTTCTGTTGCTTGCTTTCTTTTTTTCCCTGAAGCATATTCCAGCCACTTTCAGAGTCATGGGAATCATACACAGAAATCTTCTCTAAAGACACCAGTTCCTCGTAGATGTGCTCCAGAACCTGTATCAAAAAATACGAAAAACTCAAAGAAAGAAAACCCTGTAATAGAAAAGGAAAATATTCCCAAATCCACAAGTGCAGCTACTGAGTGTAAGATGCCTCTGTCCTCCCCTGACATTAACAGTATGGCCTGAGGTTTACTTTGTGTGCTCCTCACCTATTCTGAGCTGTTGAGTTGCTGGCACTCGTACATATATATATATATATATATATTCAGAATACATATATTCAGAATATTTGAAAATACATCTGGGAAGGGTTAATTCTATAGATAAGTCACATACTCTTAATGAGCTGGAGACTAAGTGATAGTACTGATCTAACCTATAGCATGGGATTGCTTGCTGGAATGTTTTCTCAGATGAAAAAGTGAATGATTGTTCATTGTCAGGTTTAAGGAGAATTATACAGAATAATTAAAAACTTGGGATCTACTCCAAAAATTAGTACTTATCATTGGTAAATTGGTAATTTTTTTTATTTCAGAAAACCATGCATTTGTAGGGTCTCTAAGCCATCATAATGAAAATAGAACCTGTAAAGCAAAGGAAGTAATTTTCTTTTACTGCTTTTGATCTGTTTAATGGCACAAAACTCAGTTTTGAAGGTTTCATGAAAAAATAAAACATCTTTTTAAAGCTGGTTGTGTTTAGAATTGCTTGAGGATTTAAAATAGAGGAAGAGCATTTAAAAGATCCATGTACCCTATTGTGGGCAAAACACCAGTTTGTGTCTTCATCAGATCCTTCTCAAGCTGCTGCTTCCATCTCCTTTTTACAAACCTGTTCTGTGGGTCCAGGAATAAATTAAATGAGACAAAGCAAGAAGAAAATGTGACATTATGGACAGTACGTTTCCCTGGGACTCAGTTAATTGCCATCACAGTTTCATTCATCTGTTTTCTGACTTTGCTAATGTAAAGTAGTCATAGTAAGACAGTTTAGTTTGTGTGGATTTATGTGATTTATTTTATCTGAAGTAAAACTGTATTTTAAAAATAGTTTTTACTGTCCTTGGTGATTATTACATAATGGTGATATATCTGGAAAGGAGAAGAAAGTATTAAATATAGTGAACAAACTTAACAGTAAATGTAATTATCTTTTTTTTTTTTTTTTTTTTTGCCTTAGGTGAAGGGAGACTTCTTGAGCATATTCTGAATTCTCAAGAAATGCCACTAAGGCAAACTGAGTTTTCTGAGAAGGCAACATTAAACAGTAATAAAATGAGCTGGCATTCTGAGAGAGACAGGTAAGTAAACTTAACAATCCAAAATTGAGGATCTTTTTTTTTTGTCTGTTTTAGTGAAATTGAGAAAGTTGTATTAGTGGTGTAATGGAGTCACTGGCATGGTCCTTGAGTCTGACAAAGCTGTGCTGGAAGTAAAACACTGGAGCACTGGTATTTCTGTGCTACTTGTGTTATTTCTGACATACTGAAGGTAGATAAAAGCTGGTTGCTAAGGACAGTTTGTAACACCTTTCTCAGAGGTCAGTGGGTGCCACTTGGAGTGCTTTTCTGTCTTCTGAATCTATTTCTTCTATGGTAGCAGCAGAGAGTAGTGTCAGGAAGCCAGCTCTACAGGCACTGGGTTAAAGTGGGATTGCCCTTGTCAGTGAGATTCCAAGCTGCCTGCTTATGGGAGCTGTGTGAGAACACTTTGTTGGGAAGAGCAGCATCTGCTTGACAATTTCTAAGCTTTAGAGTGGGTGAGGAAATGTTTGTAGCCATCCAGTCTGAAACATATTTTCCCCAGAAAATAATTAGATGTCCTAATTTCACCAATACAGTGAGAAACAGTTACATATATACTGTCCTATTTGTGATAGGACAGACAAAAATGTTAATTGCTTTAAATGGGAAGGTATCCAAATTTTAAGTGTTGCTCTATTAGATTTGAATTTTAGATGTAGTTTCACTGTTGAAATGTAAGGATACAGCTCAAGATGTTAAGTGGTGAAGAAAGAAAATCCAATAACCTTTCTGTAATATCAGGTGAAAAAACAAATTTCCATTTTATATAAAGTTTAATATTCATAGACTCATAGAAGCATCTATATTGGAAAATATTTTCCCAGTCATCGAGTCCAGAGCATTTTCTCTTTTATTCTGGCACTTTAAGTTAACACTTAAAGCAGCTGTTAAGCAAAGGAGCCATGAGACTTTTAATCAAGAGTGTTTCTCCCATCAGGGAAACTGCTTTGCCTACAGACTCGTCTCCTGCTTTTGAAAGTTCCTTCCAAAATGGCAGTTCAATTGAGAAAACAATGAAAAAAGCAAGTGATTTACTTCATGATCTTGGCCAGTTGAGAAGAGAAATGCACGACATGCTCCAGGTAAAGTCCATGTTATCAGAACAACCAAGAGTTTAGTAAGGGGAATAAAGCTGTGGAGAAAATCTTAGAGATCTGTTAGCAGTACAAGTGTTGCCCTTGCTTGTACTGCTGTAAAAGGACTGACTTTTGGTTACAACCACTTGAAAAATTACAGCTCTTGTACATGGAAAGGCTTTGAGCCTGAGTAATGTCTCAGTGAGCATTTAATAAACTAGTCTGTAGAGGGTCTTACTGCCATTCTACCAAACATAAAACAATTAAAAAAAACCCCAAAAAACAAAAAACCAAAATAACCAAAACCGGGAAGAATGTGGGGAAAAAAAAAAAGGTTGGTTTATTTATTTGTTTGTTTTAAGCTTTTGAATATTTTCATTGCCTGTTTTCTGGTGGCTCTCTTCCTGTGATACTAGAGCCACTGAGCTGATGTAACATTCCCTTTTGGGAAAGAACAACATTCTGTTTATTTGGAGTTAACCTCAGGGATGACTTAAGCTTCTTTTGCCACTTCTTTTTGTAAAGAGCGCTGTTTCCAAGTTGCTGCCTGGCACACATCACTGTGTTGTTTTGCATGCTAATGATTTTGTACCTTTGGTTCTGTGCTGGCAACATACAGCTTGTCTCTGGTTTTTGACAATTGAGGCTTTTATCTGTTTGTTAACCTGGTTCCATGTGGAAGCAAGGTACACCTGATCATTTAGCCTGTCTTCTGTGGTCCTCTCTGTTCTTTTAAATACACGAGGTGGGAAAGAAGAAAGACTTGAAAGTTCACAGGTTGGTGAATTGGCTTGGAATAGCTTTGATTCTCTTGGTTCTTTTCCATGGCTGAAGTTTTCAACTTGCCTATATCCCAAAAATACTTTGTATTCCATGCTAGTTATTTGTGGCTGTACCTTTAGCTTCATCTGTCATATCCAAAAGTAGAGCTGACACTTTTTTTCATAGATTTTCTAAGATATTAGTGAATTGCACATTTAAGTGTTACTACTGGTAGGAGAACTGCAGCCGTGTGCCCCATTGAAGTTGCAAATACTTGTTTACCACTGTTGCTAAAAGCTTACACTGAATAACATACCTTAGTATAGGCAGCACAGAATGGGACGGTATAGGAGAAGGAACAGCAGGTGAGAAAGACACAGTTGGCATAAATGGATTCCACTATCTTCCTCCTTATGAAAAAAGGTCAATAGGGAGACAGAGGTGACGACTTCAGCAAATGTGAAGTCGAGTCAGTCATATATTTAATGATTGGCTTCTCACCACTGAGAGATTTGTAGAGTGAGAAAATAAATGCGTGAGATAAATGACCAGTGGCTTTGTCACACGAGCAAATGAGAGGCCTGAATGAACTGTGAAGGGTTATGAGGGAACAGAAGGTGGTGCTCTAATCCCAAAGAAGTGTGCAGTGAGATTCAGTAATTCACAAAGAATTCATTGTGCCCATTTAAATTGATCAAGTATCTATGCTAAATTTCATCTTGCCAGATCTATCTTTAGAAAAATTTCAAGAGCTCTTCTTCTGTCTTTTTAGGAAGCAAATTCATGGAAATCAGACATGAATGAACTTATTAAGGTATACCTTAAATGTTTATGCATTTTGGTTTCTTTTAAAGCTGTAATAATAAATATTTTTGAGTATGCTTGCAGTGAGTTAACACTACAGTACGTGCAGCTTTATGAAGAAGTTGCTATTACATGCAGATTACCTTACTCAGAGTAAGATTTAACTTGTTCTGTGACTTGGCTTATGCAGTCTTACTGAACTACGTTGAGGGAATAATACAGATATCAGGCAGAAAGCTGCCATCTCAAGTGGACACTGTGTGGATTGCTAATATAATGACCATTTCATGAGCTGGGTCTAACTGGCAAGTCTACATCATTTTACGATTGAACATGTATCTGAATTTCTTACATTTCTCACAAATTTCACCTGCTTTATTGAGCTATTATTTGTCAAAAAGTTTTTGGGTTTTTCTTAATGAAAACCTATATAAAAATGGTAAATATTTTGGTATATTGTCCTTTTCTTGCCAGGCAAACCCACGATCGTGGGATCAGTTTGTTGATTTCTATTTTGTTATGCCCATTGTGCTTTGGCAGCACACCTGTTAGAAGAAAAAACTTTTGTTTAATTGTGATTTGATAAAAGAGTAGCCTTAAAACCAAAACTGATTTGTGATCTGCGAAGTTTTTTTCTTGTTCATTCATCTGATATGTTCAGAGTCAAGTCAAGTTTGGGTATTTTGGTGTTGTTTGGGAGTTTCTTTTTCTTTATGTACATTTATCACTTTTAAAATATTTCTGTTTGTTTGTTTCCTTTCTGGAAAATGAAGCACTTTGTTTGGGCACCTCTGGGTTTCATCAGGAGTGTGAGAATGTATGTGAGAGCTATAGCTGTACGCCTCCTTGTTTCCTTGTACTTGTGTCCCTGCCTTTTGTATTTGGCAGCTAAGATATGCTCATTTTCTATCTCTCTAAAAGGGTTCTGCAAAGTAAAAGGCTAATTAATAGTTGCTTCATTATTTCTTCTGAAAAGTAGAAATTGGCAAAAGGGGGAGAGGATTATGGTGCTGTTGAGGGATTTACTTTGTGGTTGTTAAAATGTAGGTGTATTCCTTGGTGTTTCTTGAGGTGGATTGATGCCAAATGAGTGCATATATTTAGAGGACTTTGGGTTTTATTAGGCTTTTAATTGTACTTAAATACTGTTACATAGAGAGCTTTGCTTGTGATACTTCATGTATCTAACTGCCAGCATTTCACATGCTTATTAACTTTATTAGTATTGCTTCTCATACATTACATCATTTTGCACTTGAGAGCTTTTAGTTTACTTTCCATTTCCTTGATTTTTTTAAAATATATTTGTAATATACTAAATGTTCTTGGGTTGTTGAAGTTGATAATAGTACACATGGATGGTATTTCATATGATGGACATTGATGTGATGATAGATTAATAGGAATTTTGGTCAGCATGGAGAAAATTGAAATTACAGTCTCTGATTAAGAGCTAGAGGTTCTGTTTCAATTTTAGTCAAAAAAACCTACGGTTGCATCTGATCTTCCTGAACATCATCTACTCAATAAACCATCCATCCTTCAAAATGTTAAAGTGCCAAAATCTATACTGAGGGATGCTGAAAGGATTTTGAGAGGAGTTCAAAGCAATAAAAAAGTTCTTGAAGAAAATTTGGAAGCTGTTATTAGTGCAAGAGATGGAGATGCCACGTACACTTTTATTAACGCCTTGACTGCAAACAGGTTAGACCCTATAATTCAGTGCTTTGTGTGACTACTTGTATGTGCTCACCTTTTATCACCTCTCTTTCAGTTGTTTTAATTCTGTTCATCGAAAAACTAGTGCTTTTCCCAGAAAAAATGTATTTATTGCAATCATTAGGTGATCCTCTTGAACTTCAAATGTTTTTTGACCGTCCCAAAATGAATTTTTTGATAGGTACCTGTTACTCCATGGTAAATCTGAATTCTGAGACTGTATCATCTGGACAATTCTTTTCTGTGTCACAACAAGGGGGTGTTTAGCTTTTGCAGGCAAACTTGCGTTGATAGGAAAGTTAGAGCCATTTCATCATTTGAAACAGAGAAGGCTTCATATGCCTGTAAATGTTACAGAATTAGTCATCCTACAGCAGATCTTTGGCTTTCGATCTTTTCCTTCGTTAGCTGTGTTATATATTCCTGTTTCTATCATAATGAAAGCTTTCCTATTAAAAATCTTCTGTCTATTAAAAGTCTTCTGTTTTCCTGAGGAAGGTAACTATTCTCTTCATATAAAACACTTTTTTATTTTCAATTTTAGATGCAAGTAGGAACTGACAGACATGTGGATGTCTGTAATAATGTTAGCACGTACCAGTGATGGTTGGATTTGGCAGGTGGCATTATGTAAGAACAGGTTTAGGTTTGGGAAACTCAGATAGGCTGCACTTAGTGCACTTTGGTGTGTTCTGGGTTTCTCTATTTGTAGTTTTTATAGGCCATGACTTTTCCACAGACAGATCTGTGCAATTTAAGAACAGTGACCTGAGTAGTTCTTTCTCTTATTTCAGAGATGTATTGGAAGAGATTCGTATCAGAAAGACTGTGGATGAGTGGATTAAGGCAATCAGTGTAGAAATTCAGGTATGGCTGGAAAAAAAAAATTGCTACAGATTTTTGCATTATATTTTTCAACCTTACATTGTTCTTTCATGTCAGTAGTTAAACATGATTCACTCACAATTTGAAAACATGAGAAAACTGCTTGTTATTACTAGCATGTAGTGTGCTATAATAAAATATTTACTTCTATTTTGAAACTTTGGTTGCTTAATGAAAATCACTGGTCACATGAAAAACGGGCTGTTTCTCAGAACTTCAAAGTTATCCACAGACTTTACTGATAGCCCTGAAGATAAAATCTTTTATTACATTTATGTTTTATCTTTAGGCTGAAATGGCAAGAAGTGATTCAGAACGAGTGAAAAATGATCAAAAGGTCCCATGGATCAAGAGAGCTCAAAATGTCAAGGCTACGAAAGCCAATAAAGAAATTAAAGCAAAACCTCAAAAAACCCAAGGGTTCTCAAGAAAGCCACCTGTATCTGCAGCTAAGCCACTGCAGAAGCAAGCAGAAGATACCACAAGGAAAGAGAGGTTTAGAACTGACTTTTCTTCTGAAAGTGTGCAGAAGAAATCAAAAAGGGCAGCTGTGAGTTCCCAAGTAGTTGGTTTCTTTTTTGGTAATCATGGCTATGCTTTAGATTGCAGTGTTCACGTGGAGAAATTGTTTGTATGTGTAATTGTAATAATCTGTAGGGAAAGTGTTTGCCCTGTCCTGTGGATTTCTGTTGTGAAATTTGTCCTTGTTTTTATGTGCTGTAGAAGCCCAAGGTGAGGAGGTTTAACAATGTAGAATTTATTGTTGTGTTATTGATTTGTCTTACCCAGCACCTGCTCTTTTATTCAGCTGGTAGTAAGCTTCTCATGTGCATTCTGTATGTGTAAGTTCTCACATGTGCTTGCAATTCATATTGTTTGTTGCAGAACTTCTCTTTTTTATTTCCTGTAGACTTCTACAACACTACTGATGTGTTCCAATTTTCGTACATGAAGAATTATAAACTACTGGTTTTTTGTTTTGTTTTTTTTTTTGATATGTGTCAGGGACCTGTGAATGGAAGTGCAGTGGTACCAAACGAAGACTATCTGTGTCAAGTTTATGGGAAACCAATTTACCAGGGCCATCGTAGCACACTTAAAAAAGCACCCTATCTAAGATTCAGCTCTCCCTCTCCCAAGTCTAAAGTTCAAAGACCCAAGATGATAGAGTGTGTTAGAGGTAAGTAATTCTTTGATGTGAACAAGGTGTTCCCTTCCACTTTTTCTATGGGAAACTCTTTGCATAAATGAAATGATTTAATTGTAGTTCACTGGCTCTTCAATTTAAAGCTTAAGCAACAGCATTAGGCTTCCTAGTGAGGCAGTCGATGCCCCATGCTTGCCAGTATCTAAGAGGCATTTGGACAATGCCCTTAATAACATGTTTTGACTTTTAGTTTGCCCTGAACTGGTCAGGTGGTTGGACAATATGATCATTGTAGGTCTCTTCCAACTTAACTAGTCTAGTCTATTCTGAAAGATGCTTTTCTAAACTAAAAAGCACCAGCAGGTTTTCAGATTTGCTTAGTGTGAATCCCACTTATTGTAGACTGTCAAATTAATACGTACTTCTAAATGTAATAAGCATATTAATATATACTTACTGTTGCCCAAGTCTTGAGAGAGCTGAATTGCTAGAAGTAATGACATATAAGCACCTGAAAGCTGAGTGTGTTGAAAAACTAACTCAGCTCTTGATAAAGGTTACCGAGAGATGTATTCATGTCAGGTTTATTCAGTCATGTCTTTTAAATGATTGATTGATTCAGAGTTAAGAAATCTACAGAGATTTGAAAAATTAATGAAGCCTGATATTTCATTTCCCACTTCTAATATATTAATAGGCTGAGCGAGCTGGGTCTGTTTAGTTTGGAGAAGAGGAGGCTGAGAGGACAGATCTTATCAATGCTTATAAATATCTAAAGGGTGGGTGTCAGGAAAATGGGGCCAGGCTCTTCTCAGTGGTGTCCAGTGACAGAACTAGGGGCAATGGCCACAAACTGGAAAACAGGAGGTTCAACCTCTTGATGAGGAAATACTTCTTCACTGTGAGGGTAACAGAGCACTGGAGCAGGCTGCCTGGAGAGGTGGTGGAATATCCATCTCTGGATGGAGACTTTCAAAAGCCACCTAGACTTCTTCCTTTGTGATTGGCTCTAGACAATCCTGCTCTGGCAGGGGGGTTGGACTAGAAGATCTTTAGAGGTCCCTTCCAACCTCTGTCATTCTGTGATTCTCTAATTGAAATATGTAAATTTAAATTTATGGGTGTGAAGATGACATTAATTAACTTGAAAGACAAGTTTATTGGAAGCATTGGTCAAGTTTGCTAAATGTGGGTAACTTCTTTTGTTAGTCAAGTCAGGGTCAAAAGTGGAGTGTAACTCTCTTTTGTACTAGCTTGTTGAAGTTATTTAATTGATTGACCAAGGTTATCAGTTGATTAATGATGAACTCCATTCATTAGTTTTGTAGCCAAAGTGTTAGCATCAGAAGATTATAATTTTCAAACTATTAAAAATGTGTAAAAATAGTAAGTATAGATAAGCTTTATCTTGAGTTAGTAGAAAGTAATGTCTTTGTTGGATCTGTTTTATTTTACAGTTATCTTTTCACAACTTAACTGATTTTTTAATATGAAAACTAAGATTAATCTTTAAAAAAGAAAAAGCTAATGTGTATCATCTTCTCACTTTGGGAGTGAGCAAATTACATGGTCAGAGATAATGGAGAGCAAGAGTGTGTCAAATGTAAGAGGCAGTTAAAGTGATAGTGGACACAATCAAGGTGACAGGATGAGCATCAATGGAAAATTATTAGTTGGTTTCTCTTTGTGTTCTTGCACTTACTATTGTTAGCCATGCAGGGAAAATATACTTGATGCAATCTTACCTATCATGGTTAAAAAATTATATCCAGGTTTTTATTGTAACTGTCAGAATATTACAATCTGTATGAAATACAGAAGATTAACTTGATGAGACCATGCTTTTAGGCCATCAAAATGTACAGTGCAAAACATATATATGTCTTTGAAGACAAGCACTGCTGGTTTTTGGGTTGGGTTGGGTTTTTTTTTTTGACATGATATAAATCCACAGTGGCAAATCCTCCAAATAGTACAAGAATCTACCGTTAAGCTTAGCACAGTTTTTATGCCTTTTCCCATCACTTTTCTCACCTGTTCTCTGGAACCCAGTTGTGATCCATGAAGAGGAAGTGTTACTGGTAGAAAGTATTTGCAATTCTCCTAATCCTCCTGGAAAATGTGGGTTATAGTCCTGGCAAAAAATCTAGAAGACTGTTCAAAGCTTACTCTGTTTTTTAAAAGGTGAGAAGTTGGCATCTGAAAACCTCTGGTCTTGTAGCTGATATATTTTATTTCACCTCTCTTGAAACAGTTCTCTTTTTTTGTCAAAAATGCTGGTATACTCATTTGAAGCACCAGTATGATGTGTCACTCTTTTTGACTACTGGCTATGCTGCACATCTGTAATTTAGTTTATTCTGTACAGATTTTTGTGAATAAAATGTGTGCTAGTAAGCACTTAATGTAGCAATAACAGTGATACAGTAACCACTAAGATTTGGATTGAGAACAGACAGTTCTTTTAAAAATATTTAATCAGCAGTTCTGCTTTTGCTGAGTCCTAAATGATATTTTTCTTCTATATTTATTGGGCTCTTGTCCTTTACAGAAGGTCATAACCTTTCCAGGGAGGCCAATTTCATCATTCCAGAAAGAATGCCTTGTAAAGAGGCAGAAAAAATGTCCCCCTCCCTCCCAATCTAATTATACTGAGTAGGTCATGTGATCACTTGATACTAGGAGTTTTCTAGCAGTAACATGTTTAATTCAGTAGTGTCAGTGAAATGTAAAGGTACAGGTTGTATACAGTTGTAAGCAGCTACTCTTGTGCTTCAGCTTGGTTTCTGTTGAAGCTGAATAAAAATGAAAGAGAAAACTGAGTCCTGGATCCATGCTGTATTCAATCTTCCAGAACTCCTGCATATAACAAATATAAGCTTAAAATACAGTTTGAAAGCTATTTGCATGAAAACAGAATGAACTCTGGATAGCCTTTACCCAAAGTGGTTCTCTTCCAAGTCATTAAGTCATACTCCAGCAGTACAGCAACACGTGCGTTTGCAACAATAAAGCCACCATAAAATTTGTTTCTCTATTTTGCATCAGACTTCAATTACAGAAAGTTGTGGTGTTGTCTCTATCCTGACAGTAAATAAAATAAGACACCTCCTTGTATTCTTATCTAAGGGAAGAAAGGAGGAATATGGAAATTTTTGCCTGTCACTTAGAAGAACAGCACCCTGATTAGTAAGTGTCTTGTTTCTGGGTTTAAGGGCTTTAGACTGAGGTCAGCCTTTATTTGATGCTGGCATTACTTGTCTCTGACTCTTAGTACAAGACGGTTGGTCAAGCTGCTTAATTTTTCTGCTTTCCTATGTCTTGCCAATAAAATGGAAAATACTCCTGGGTTTCACATGGGGCTCATGAAGACAACATAGTTAAATGCTTTTGAAGGCTGCTATCCCAAAAGATGTTGTTATGGCAGGAAAGTATAAATAATAAAATCAGAAACAGATCTGTAATCCTCTATATTAGGAGTGTAAATGAAACAAAGTAGAGCCAGCACTTTAAAGCACCAGGTTCTTAAAAAAAAAAAAAGAAATCAATCTTGCTTGCATTAGAAATGGTTCATTCTTTCCTTCATGGATCTGAACCAAGAGATTCCCTTTCTCGCCTTGATGTGTCAGGTGATAAAGGCTTAAAAATTATTGGAAGTCACTGGCCTTAGGTTTGATTGGCTGGAAAATCCAGACTTATTAAATGACTCTTATTTTGTTAGAGCAGTCCGCTGAGCTTGTTTTAAATTAGTGTTAGAATAAGGATGTTTATTTAAGACTGAAATGGCCATCTGGAGAGTCTCTTTTCAGTCATTTTATAACTCTTAACCATTTTCTTTGCAAATAAACTGCAGTGACTGATGCTTGGTTTCTTACAGAGAGTTAGGAGAAAATCCAACTAACACTTTTATGAGTAAGAGGGCATTTCTAAAAAAAGTTGGAGTTGTTTTCCTGCATAATCTGAACTGATAAATAGATGTAAAACACTAGATTTTTAAAGCTAAATTTAATTAAATGTCTAGTTTCTGCCCTGTGCAAATAAACTTTTCATGGGGAAATGAAAAGTTGAAAGCAATTAAAATGAGGTGCTGTGTGTATACAGTACTTAATCATTCTTACTGTGAGAACCTTGTTTTTACAAGTTGGCAGTATTACAGATAGGTTGCCAATTTCTGCTTTTACTCAAAAGTTCAAGGCCAGGAGGGACTGTTAGATCATGTGGTGTGACCTCTGCTAAATCACAAACCACTGAACTGTATCTATTTATGTTACTGAGTCCAGTAATTTGTCTTTGACTAAAGAACAGTTTTTCTGGCTAACCTGTGCTTTGCAGAAAGGCACATGCTCATCATTTAAAGGCATCAGGAATTCTGCCTTTAATTACTTCTTCCCATGGCTAGATACCTTATGGTTCAGAAGTAAATGGGACAAGTCAAATTTGCTATCTGATTTATAGTGAGTTTCTGGCTTCAGTTTACAGCTACTTCAGTTTCCAGGTAATTTGCATTCAAAAATGAAAAAGGCCTCTTAATGTTCAATCTATTTTAATATTTACAGAGATACTGAATTAGTACTGAAGGCATATGATAACATATGGAAGTCTTCTCTTGCTCCACCTCCCTGATATCCTGTTGAGATATCTGAGGATTACATTTATCCCATTGACCACAGCAATGTATTCTCATTTCTCATTGCATCGCTTATCCAACAAGACCTTAAAGCTTTATTTCAGAGAGGCTTCTTTCTGACCTGCATTTTCTCACTGAAGAGTTATGACTTGCCTTTCTTGTTTCCAGGCTTATAACCCATAATTTCTGTGGACAAAAATACAACTTGAGTGAACTGCCTTACTTGCTTGTCTTCATTTGTTAAAAGTCACGTTATCAATCCTTATTATCCTTAGATTTTATAATCTTTGACATTTATTCTTCAATTAATAAGGAAGCTATTCAATGTGAACTGAGCTAAAAAGTGCTTGTTGCCATGTATTAACTGGCCTTTAATACAGGCAGGGTGATGATCAGAAACAGAGGAGTAAGGTGACATTTTTTGGCTGTAGTGAAGATACAGAGCTGTTTACAAATGTGATTTTTTTTAAATTTTTTTTCCCCCAGGTTCATCATCTTAACACCTACAAAATAGCACTTCTGTTTGATTCACAATTCTTGACTCCTTTTCTGGGGATGTTTTAGGAAGTTTTTATCTGTGTAAAGTTAATAATTTCTTTAATGATATCCACTGTTTACAAAGAATATAGGTTGAATAAGAACTTGCATGACTGCATAGTGAGAATTGCAACAGTGCAATAAATGTTCTCCTCTTCTATATGCTTAGGCATTGTTACATACAAATTGCTTCTTGGTGGCTGTTTAACAATATATTTTGAACTGAAAAAATCAGTGTTTCCTTGATGTTATAATTCAGGACTATAGATATGAGTTATGGCTTTATTTTCCAGTAGCAGTAAGTTGTTAAACCAGGATTTTGTAGGTTGTAGTACATGTCAATCTTGTGTCTGGAGACTAACTGCATGTTTATAAAATTGAGGCAGTTAATCAGATGAACAACAGATGAAGGTTTGCTATATTCTATATCCTGTCTGGTTTTCTTGCCAGGCTTACATGCTCTTCTAATGCTGTTTTTCAAACCTAAGTCATGGTTTTCTTAGCTGCTAAATCACATTTCATTCCCACCTACTACCATCCTTGTGCCCTTTTCTTCATATTTCTGGGCCTTTATTTGCTAGATTCAGATGCTCAAACGTTATAATTTTAACTCCTTCATTGCTGTCAATACTGAGAGATCTAACTTGACACTTTCAGACTCTGCCCTTCCTGTCTCCTTCCCTCGTTCCCTCCATCCCACAGCAAAAATTTATCATTGCAACAATCATAAAAATCTACTGAAGCAGTAGAAGGGCTTAAATTAGTAGTCTGTGATGTTACATGCAGTTTGTTTGCTCTTGTTTCAGGTACAAAGGTAAAGTCAGCAAGAACACAGACTTGTTCTCACATACAGAAGGTGGTAACCAGCTCTGGGAAGCAGCGTCCTTTCTATGCACTTGCCCAAGAAAAGCAGTATCTTTTCAGTCCAAGTCAGGATGTCACTCCTGTCTGTGGGCCAATTGAAGGTCACCTAATTCCTATGGCTATTCCACTAGGTAGGAGGAAATAAACCGTAGAAGAATGTGTGAAGGTTAATTACCACTACTTCATGGAAATACAACTTCCATATTCTTAAGTCAGTGATTTGTCCTGGCCTGTGAGATTCGCAGCTGCCCTTCTTGTGCAAAATCTACAAGGGGGAACATTTTAAAATGTTCTGGTTCACCCCATTCTTGATGCCAGTGTCTGGTGACACCCTAACAGAGCAATCTGTTGGATTATCTCTTAGAACAAGTTCAGAGGAGGGCCACAAAGAAGATCCAGGGGCTGGAGCACCTCTGCTATGAGGATAGGCTGAGGGAGCTGGGATTGTTCAGCCTGGAGAGGAGGAGACTCTGAGGGGACCTTATAACTGCCTTCCAATATCTGAAGGGAACCTACTGGAAGACTGGAGAGGGACTTTTCACAAGAGTGTCCAGCGGTAGGACAAGGGGAAATGGTTTTAAACTGAAGGTGAATAGGTTTAAACTGGATTTTTAGCAAGAAGTTCTTCAGTATGAGAAGGGTGAGACTCTGGAATAGATTGCCCAGAGAAGTTGTAGCTACTGCCCCCCCCCGCCCCCCCCGCCCCCCCCTCTCGGCCCCCCCCCCCCCCTCCCTCCCACCCCGCGCGCGGCAGGCGCGCCTCGCGGCGGGCGG
>JANIJG010024885.1:0-19058 GCA_024611175.1 Megaceryle torquata
ACAGACCTGCTCCCCCTGGCTCCTCTTGAGGCAGAGACTCATGAAAATTAATATGTATCTGTATATGCATACATGTGTGTGCATGTGTGTATGCACCACTAAGCGTACGTGCAAGCATGTCATACATCCAACCATGTGACATCCATGTTTTCCCTCTCTTCACACTTCTGTGCACCTGCTATGCATATGCATACTCTCCATGTACCTTCACCTGCCTCCACAGCCACCCACACACCCAGCTCAAGCCCCACTCCCACTTGAGCTGGCTGCAAAACAAGGTTTACACTTTGTGAAAAATGCTGAGGTTTGTCCATTTGAGTTCATTCCATGTTGGTGAGAAAATGAGCTTGTAAGATGCTGAGGGTTATTTTACTGGGGTTTTTTTTGGTTGGTTGGCTGGGGGGTTTTTTTGTTTGTTTGGGTTTTTTGTGGGTTTTTTTTTGTGTGGTTTTTTTTTGTTATGTTTTGGGTTTTGATTGTTTGTTTGTTTTGTTGTTGTTTGTTTTTGGTTTTGTTTTGCATGAGGGAAAAAAAATCCAACAGAATAATGAAGCCAGCAAGTGTTCCACCCTAGAAAGTGAAACAGAGACACACATTTAAGAAATAATTGCTACTGCCAACATCCACTGCCCACCACTGCATTTCTAAAGCACAACATCCCAACTTATTCTTGGGGAGGTTCAGCCACAATCATAAAAATCCCATAAAGTGAGCATTGCATTCAACATGCTTCTTTCTCATTATAATGGGCAGAAAGTGGCTTTCAGCAGAGATTTTCTAGACTTTTATAGGTGTTGCCAGAAACCAGAAAAGGTAGGGAACCAAAGGACAAGAGACCAGACAACTGTATGTTGGGATGAAGAAGCAACAGTGGTTTCACTTTCTATTAAACTCCTGCCCCACACGCTGTACAAAATTTCTCTTGTTAGACAAACATTGTTCAAAGGCCCTGGGTAGTACATTTTTAATGGGACTCTCCCATACCAATGGTATCCACAGCTCTGTGCTGGAGGACTCAGCAAACCACCAGAAGAGGTAGGTTTGTGCATGCCACCATTGCAGGATCATGTCCTGACATCCAAGTGCCACAGCAGTGTCACGAGGATGCCAGAGGAGAGTCCTCTCTGTGTCAGTATTAAGGCCAAGCCTCCTGTGGGACAGCCAAATGCTTTCGAATACCTAGGGACACATTGTCCCCTGCCATAATTTGGCACCAGTAGAGTCCCTCTGACTTAAGACCAATGAGATTTAGGAAGCCAGACCTCCAGTTATACATCTGTCAGGGAACAGGTCAAGGAAGGGATGCCTCTATTTCAAGACCTTCCAGATGCACATTTCCTTTGGCTTTTAATTCATCTTTTCACCTGTTTGGGAGTACTCACCTAATGCCACTGGCTTTTACCACCTCACCAAAATACCACTGCTTCAGAAATGCCCCTGTTCCCTTTCTTCCCCCCCATTTTCTTTGATTTTTTTTTTTTGCTTCCCTATAGAATAATCAAGAAATGCATAGGGCACAGTGCATGTGTCAAGGTGCAGAAAAACATGAATCAGGAAAACAACAGGAATGCAAGTTGAGCACACCCTCTGGACCCAGCAATGTAAGTTAAATTTACTTTATTTTTACTATTCAGACCCCATTCTTGTTTGGTCATCAGAGGTAGCTGTAAAGTCAAGGCCTTCTGCTTTGGAGACATGTGGTCATTTCTGCTAGGAGAGAGCACCAGGGAGCCTACATGTCAGTGCAGGAATAGAAGGGAACTGGCTTTTATGCCAAGACTTTCTTGGTAATCCAAGAAATTCACCCACAAAAAATGCTAAATGAGTTCAAACTATAGTCCAGAGAGGCCCTGGCGTCTTCAAGCCGTAAACAGAGAAGACAAATGGATCTGATAAAAAGCCACAATTCTGGTAGGCTTGGAGGAATGCTACATGCTTAGTATTTGGGAGTGGGAATTGGCATGGCAGGGCAAAGGTCTTTACTCTGCAACCAATGCGCTAGAGGCTGATCACATCTTTTAGCCCTGCTGGTAAATAATTATCCACCTGACCTGTTCCACTGCAGGCAGCAAGAATACACCATTAGCGACTTCTTCCCAAAAAGAGTGGGGCGCTCATTCTTTGCCTGGCTCTACTTGGCTTTCGGCAACAATGCTTTCACCAGAGGTTTCAGGACTGAGTGCTAGGTGCTGTCAGGGCGGTCCCCAGACCAGATTGGTGACCTGGCTCTCACAGGCAGGGAGAATGCTGGGCTCCTGCTGCCTCCCAAAGGAAAGAGCTCAGCACCTTGGGAGGTGTGGCTCAGGGCCTTCGTTCTGATGTTATTTTGTTCCTTGATTTTGGAAGGAGCAGTGGAAACAATTAGGTCTCTTAATTTCTCCAAGGCAAGATCCAAATACAGAAAAGAATACATCTCCCAGGCAGGGAGAAGCAGGGAATTAACTGCTTTTTTTTTTTGGATGAGATCAGAGAAAGCTGATTTATGAAGCAAAGAGAAAGCAAAGTGCTTTTATGGGTAAAATGTTCCCTGCTTATTTCCTTTCTGTCAGACTACGTTCCTCCCACGCTTCTGGCTGTGAGCTCACTCCTTGGAAGCCTGTCTAAGCATTTCAGCATGTGATGATTTAACTGGGCACGGATTCTGACAGATCTTTGCAAATAACATCACAAGAGCTGCTGGAGGTGACTGCCTAATGCCAACCTGGGGCACGTTCAAGAGGACAGGGCTGGCAAATAGAAACCCAGCAGCCCCGTGTGCTCATGGCCTCTCCCAGAGCACCTCTGAGCATCAGGTTCTCCCTTGCAGTCTGCCAAGATGGGGTGCGTCTCACAACCTGCTCTTTCTGCTCTTCTCCCTGGAGGAGACCGAGGCAGAGAGGGCTCAAGAGCTGAAGTCTCACGAAGAGCGGGGGTGTTTGGTTACAGCTCAGGCAGAGCAGGGAAAGCAGAACAGCAGAACGGGAGAGAAATTCAAGAGGGTGGGTGAGGAATGAGAAATTTTCTGCAATTGAATTTCCACACATGGTGCTTTCAGCTCCTGCCAATGTACATATAGGATGGGATGAACTCAAGGGAACTCAGAGAGGCTTATGTCTACTAAGGGAGACTGGAGAAAGCAACTAATGTTGAATTATGCAGTACCAGAACTATATCTAGGGCATCTTAAATGTTGATGCTTGGGATGTGCTGTGTGCCCTGGTGGTGTAGTTCTTAGTGGCAAAGATGTCCAACTGTGGTAGGTACAAGTCCTGACAGATCTAGCTGCAGAGATGCATCTGCAGCACCCATACATCCCACCCATCCAAGTAGAGCCCCATTTCTGCTTAGAGAGGTGCAGGAGTTAATATTGTCTACACTGCCCAGACAAAACACAAATGGAGCCGCATTGGTGATCTGTAGAGCATGAATGTAGAACAGTTCAAAGCACAGATGTAACATGTTTTGAACAACTGCAAGACCATTCTGGGGGTGCTGAGAGATTTTAGTACAACTGGCTGTCACTCCTGCTCTGGCACCACCCTGTTGATGAGATGTCACCTAGAAAGGATTCCAAAGCACCCACAAGGACACCACAGGGTCCAGGGACAGGAACAGACTAATATTCAACATACCCTCATGGAATAAAATTAGCAAAGGAGGTGCCATGAAATTAACCCCCTGTGAAGTCAGGCAAAACAGGAAAATATAGTTTAATAATTGATAATGGTGTAAAGAAGGCCCCGTGCTCAGACCCCAAACTGCGGTAGGTTTACAGGGAGGAGGGGAGGGGTGGGAGGTGCGGGTAGGGAAGAAAAAGCTGTATGGATTGACCTCTCTCCCCCCCGTGCCCCCTCCTTTTTCTTTAAATCCCCACCTAGTCAGGAGTGCTCATTAAGGATGGCTCTCGTTTCCCTAATTAGGCTGCCCCCTTCTCTTCACAGGGCTCCAGACCTCTGCCATTCAGCAATAACAAGAATAACAAGAAACTTGTTATTTTACAACCTGGGCTGGGGAGGAGGGGTGAGAGGGAGAAGATAGCTTTGTGATGTGCTGCTGGGTGGAAAACAAGCTCAGAAAAACCTGGATTGAGGGAGGAGTCGCTCCTGTTAGCGAGACCTTGCCTGCTCTTAAACGCTGTCTTGCCCTAGTATGTGCCTGCACTAGAAGCAAAGCTATAAGGAATGGGAATTTGAGTTTTTTCTCCTTTTCTGCAGGCTTATTCTTGAAAGCTGTTTTTCTTTGTAGCAGTCGTATGTATCTCCACATGTTGTTATGTGAAAAGTGCCCTTTAGGGATTCTGACAAGACACAAGCCATCCCAGCTCTGAACTTGGGAGGAGGCAGTGGCAGTGGGACGTGCAGTGTGTTAATGTGGTCTGTATTAGGCATTCATCAGCGTGAGGGAGGCTGTGATGGCTCACCTCGGGGAGGGTAGCAGCAGTAAGTCTGGTCACAGCCTGTTTCCGAATTCACTTTTCCTCTGGGATGCTGATGCTGTGCACGTTCACCCAGCAGGCAGGCCCAGCGGTGCCCCAAGCATGCAAGGTGCCCACCTTCCATCAGCTCCACCCTCCCCACCACGGTGGTGGCAGCCCCTATGCAGCTTTGCCAACTCCATTCTGAATCCCGTGTAGCCCTGGCTGATGATCCCTCTCTTGTGGCATCTCAGCAAACCTTATTGGTAGATGTTCATTTCACAAAGGTGCTGTGAAAACAAAAAAAGACAAAGAGCATATTCCTACTTTGTACCCATCAAGAAAAGGTGGAGGGTGAGTGAAATGAGGGCTCCCTGATGTCCCCATTACATGGTCAAGAGATGATCTTTCTTCTGGACAGTGTGGTTTCTCTAGACATCATGTTGTGTAGCATCCCACCCCAGAAGCAAGCATGCCATGTCAGCATGACCAAGCACGTGTTTAACTGTTGTTCTGGATGAGGGGAAAATAAATAAATGCTCACCACCTTGCAAAATCAGACCTTCCCTGAGCATTTGGAATTAATTTTGTCAAAACCAGCTTATCATCTGCATAAATTGACACAGTTCCACTCGGTTTTGTGGAGCTAAACATTTCAACATTTTCTCCACATTACCAATTAAACCATCTTTGCTCAATTTATGCCTCATTTAAATAACTTATTACATCAGATATAAGGGAGGGTTTTTTTATAGTTTGGTTTTAAGTCTCTTTCTCATACTCTCTTTAAGACTTTTCTAAGTCTTTCAAGATGTTTTTTCAAGCCCTCAGACCAAATTAAAACATCATTCATTGGAGCTTCAGCACTTAGCAATTTCTCACAGATCTGGCAAATACTATTTGAAATACCTTGGGAGTAGAACAAATGCCAAATAGTGTCTGCCTTAACTTAGACATTGACATCTGCAAGCACAAATGTCCCAAGTTATGCCTCAATAGTAGGTGCAGGCATGTAAGTAAGTGACCCTTATTTTTTCTGAGGTGACAAATGTCCCACAACGATGTCCTGAACAATTTATGATATCAATTATTTGTCTTTTGCCTCCAAGCCTTTCTTACAAATGATGGGTCATATTGTTTTCTAAATTTGTGTTCATGCCTTAACTTAGTTACATCTGCTAACGGGTTCAGATTGTCCTGATTGTAAATAGACAGACAAATATGTATCTGCTGGGACTGAGATTCACTGTGCCAAACCCTCTGCTCTTCCTCCCACAAAAAAATCCCAAACTCACAACCACCAAAAAACTTACAGATTTAGAGCAAGGCAAATTGCTTCAGTTGAAACATAGTTTTCTTGCTGTAGATTTTTGTTGTTGTTGGTTGGTTGGTTTTGGTTTTGTTTTTTGGTTTGCTTTGCTTTGGTTTTTTTTGTGTCAAACCCCCAAAATTTGGACCACCTGAAACATTTAGCAAATTCACATCAATTTTGCTGAATTATTTTGACTGAAAGAAAAGAAGCCTTGTTTGTGACGATGAGAAACACTCAAACTCTTGCTTACACCTTGGCCATTTTTCTGCAAGGTGTCCCAGCAGATCCATCAGACTCAGGAAAGACTGTTGTTCAGCCTTTGTGATCAGCTTTTTCCCACCAAGGAACACTTAGTGAGTGCACAGGCTGGAGAGAAGATCTGTTACAGCTTCATGGGCAGCCTGAGATGGCAGAGCTTCTTCTAGCCCACAGAAACATTTAGCATGTTCAGGACTTTGCCTTTTCCTGCTGGTGAAATACAGCTTTGCTTTTCTAGTTACCCTCGCCCTCCTGCCAGGAGGAGAACTTGGATGTTTTGTCTGTGCTGAGCCTCCAGCTGGGGCCGGGAGGTGTCTTAACCACAGCAGGAAGGAAGAGACTGCCCCAGATCACACATCTGCTTTTGTATCTCCTCTCACTTCTCCTGTTTCAAGCAGAAACACATGGCAGGTATCTTTACAAGCGAGTATATCTGCATTATACCAAGTGGATCTGCATTGCACTTGGAGGAGAGCCTAGAAGTGGCTTTCAAAGTCACTCTTGCTGTCTATACTGAGAGTGGACCTGGCATGCCCCATGCTGATCTGGAGGCAGTGGTTGCCCAGGAGCTAGTGGATTAAAAGCATAATATATTTGCCTGTACCCTGGGACCACTGTGTTGAAGCTGGGCAGCACAGCTAGAGAGACACGTTCCCCCATGGCTACAGTATCTTCTGTGCCAGTCACACATTTTTAATGTATGTGTTAATTATGTGTTGCAGTCACATCTCAGTAGGCTGGTCAGCAGTTGCAGTGTGGCAGAGCTCACACCTCTTGGAAGTGGAGGTGGAGTTGGGGGAGATCTTGGCTCCCAGCAACTGCAGGACTGGGCCAGGGTAACCCACACCACAATGCTTGTCATGGTCTCTTTCACACTCATGAGCACAACAGGGAGCAAGGTGCTCCCAGCTGGGAAAAGGCAATTTGCAGCTATTCTGAGCATACTGGTTGGATCCCACTTGTGAAAACAAACAGAGAGAGACGTCCCTGGTCACTATTGCCTAGCACTGCTGGGATAACACAGGCGGCTTTATTTGTTGAGAGGGGGATGAAGGAAAAAGCTCCAAGTTTTCCACGCCTCCTACACCACTCCATCCCTACTGCCCCGGGGTGTATTGTCCCGCTTTGTCCCTGAGAAGCACGCGTGTCCGGTAGCACCGTGGTTATTTTTAGGAGAGCTTGGCCAGCATCCATGGTGGTGGTGGCTTTGGTGAGCCGGGAGAAGCAGACTTTTCTCTCCCTGCCTTTCAATGTTTGGAAACAGTGAGGCTGCCAAGGCAGCCTGTCTCCTGCTCTGCACTTCCAGCCTCTGGAAAGCAAGACTGAGCCCTGAAAAGCCTGGCAGGCAAACTGAGAGAGCCTGCCAGGCAGTGGGCAGCACCCTGCCAACATCAGTGGCCCCTCGCCACCACCATCCAGGGGAAGTTGGGGCAGGGGGGATGGTGAAGGGGAAGCGGCAGTGGAGGGAGAGGATGAAAAATTGCATGAGTCCCTTTGGGGACAGCCTTTTCATTTCCTGAGCTTGACTCTCTGCATTCGGAATGGATGCAACCAGGGAGGGGGGCAGCACCCCACAGCTCCAACAGCACAGAGGCTGAAGTAGGAGGAGGTGGGGAAGGGAGAGGTGCAGGCTGCAGCCCATACAGGATTTCTCATATATGTGTTTGAGACCAGATTGATCTTTCCTGGGGGGGGAGACTGCTGGCATTGGCCAGGCTCAGGGACAAGAGCAACTTGCAAGTGACAGCATGGCTGGCCAGGATGTTTGTGGGGCTCCCCTGGCCTCCTAACTCCTAGTTGGCTGTCCCTGGTCAGAAGGGACTGAGGCATCCCTCAGTGGGTCAGAAATGAAGAGGCAAAGGACTACAACACCAAGGGGGTACTGCAGACTGAGAGCAAGAGGCACGGTCTGTGGGCAGCCCAGCACCTCGATAATGGCAGGGGGACTTTATCCCCGATGAAGCAAAGAGCAAGTCTAACACAGTCGGCAGCTCGATCAGCAGTTTGAAACTGATATTGCTGGTTTTGCTCCAGCAACTTGAATCTCACCTCCCAATGAAGGCAATTGTTTTTTACAAAAAGGAACAGGAGGCCTATCTTTCTACCAAAAGTGCTGCAGATACCCTGTGCCACAGCACAGAGCACTTGGGCCACCAGCAAGGCAGCAGTGGCAACTGAGATGAGTCTTTCTGAATTGTTGGCACCCGTTTCACCACACGGACTCTTTGTGGCAAGCCCAAGATATCAGGACCATATCCTCTCCTCTCCCAGCTGCGTTCCAGGACAGTGGGTCCAGGGCATCAGGCTGGAGCCCCCTTTTTCTCTCAGAGCCCCACCATTCCTGGCTCTGAGCTGTGCCGCTGCTGAAAAGGCGAAGGGCTCCAGTGTACAAAGGGGAGGGAGAAGGAAAAGAGGAGGTGCAAGCGTGCGTGCGTGCGTGTGTGTGTGTGTTGGGGGTACATGGAGACGTCGGGAAAGAACAGACCAGCTTTCAGAGTTTGGCTAACACCCTCTCCAGCCTCTTACTCAGCATACACGGGGTCCCATGATCTGAGTAGCAGCCCCTCTCATGCTATTGTGTGCCTGACCTGCTTAAATAAACGGTGTTATTTTAAGCAAGGGCATTCGAGCATTTGCTGAAGGTCCTTCTCTTTCTTGCTCCCTTTCTCCCGTCCTCCTTCCCCCCCTTTCCCGCTGCTTCAGTTTCCCCTCCCACCCCACTTTCCTTTACACAGCGGGATTAATCCATCAAACCGAATGGGGGGGAGGAGGAGGGGCAATGAGCCTGCACTCCAGTGAGCACTGAAGAGGCCCCCATTCATGGGTCAACAAAACCAGGGAGGACTCTTGGACTTAATCAGCCAAGGAGCGCTCCAGCCCTGGAGACAATTAACATCAAAGCAATGCAGGAGAAAGAGGAGACGGGACAGCCAGGAAGCCTGGAAACCCATGTACAAATCCCGATTAAAAAGGGATGGAGGTTGGGAAGGAAGCAGCGAAAGGGAGAATGGTCAGTGGCATGCAAGAGGAGCTGATCCGCGACTGTCTTCTGGAGCGGGAAACTGAGGTGCGAGGAGGAGGAAGGACTTGCTCGAGGCCAATGTGCAGGACAGTGTCAAGGTCTCACTGGGGGCAAGTCCTGGTCACTCGGCTTCTGCCCAAATCGTCTTCCTTGGGCTGCCCTGGGGTTGGATCCTGTAGCGTCAGCAGCTGGGGCACATATCCCTTACAACATCTGAAGTTTTAGAAACATCAGTGGGACTAGGATTAAGAAGCAGCATGTGGTTAGGCATTGCTAGCCCCCCACACCCCATTTTGAAGGTTGTTTCCAATAGACTTGTCATAGTATTGCCACGATCCACATAATTGAAAAAACGTAATAATACTTTATTATTACCTTTGGGCGCTACATCAAAGGCTGGGTACACCTAAAGATAATAATCATATTTTGCCTTCATAACAGATGGTCACTTGATTGCTAATGTAAACCGGCAGCAGTCCTGCTCAGCTTTAGGAAGCAGCAGGGACTCCACGGCAGAAGCCTGGGCCTCAGGCTGGATTGCCACTCGGGAGGGACAGTCAAGCCTGCAAACCATCCTTGCACTGGAGCTTGCCATTTAATTGCAGCTTCCTTTGAAAATAAAAGCAACAGTTGAAGTTATAGGTGAAGAGAGAGCAGCTCCTGCCTCTGCGGCTGTGCCCTACCCCCCCATGAGTGCGCTGAATCAAAAAGAAGGGGGTGACATGCTGCTGAGGGGAAAGGTAATGGCGAGGGAGGTTTCAGGGCAATTTTCCAAAACTTCTACTGCATGCTTCCCCCCTTTGTGGGCCTCACTCTTCAGAGATCTCTCCACACCTCAGGAGCACCATAAGGAAATGTTAGGCTGCTAGTGAGCTGTTGCCGTTGCAATTTACCATCTTCTTGAGTTACCATAGGGGTATTGAATGGAAAATCAGATCTGTGCCACAGCTTGCTGATGGATTCCCTCTTCTCAGCCCCAGACTGTTTAGACGTCTCCTCCTCAGAGCTCTGTGACAGGTAGTGCTGTTGCCAGCCCGAAGCTATAGTTACAGCTGTGCTGAGACCTTACGGTCCATGTCAAAGCATCATCTATAATGAGGTTTACATTACCTGCCCTACCACCACATTAACACTGATAAAACCTCTCAGATGTTCTGGAGCCTTCCTGGAGGGGACCAGGGTCTGTCGGCACTGCCCAGTTAAACCCTGGCATCTCTGGTGCTCAGTGAGCAAAAGACACAGTATGCACAGAAATGCCATCTCTCTTCCCAGTGACTACTCCATCAGTGTTTTACCTGCCTGCACTTGCCTGTTTGAACCAACAAAATCTCCACAACTGGGACTGCTTTCTGTGGTGGTAAAATACAAATCCTTGGAGATAAAAAGATGGCACCAAAATCCCACTTGTCTAAAACATGGCAAGGAGGAGAGGGGCACATGATACATCATGATGGTTAAGCTTAAATCCTGATATGGGGAAATGGGATTCTGACTCACGCTTTTTGAGGAAAACATTTAGCGATACAATTACATTAAAGGCTGTGAATGGAAACTGGGGAAAACAGAGTACAAAGACCGAGGAAAATCTGGGCAAAACCACTGCCAACATGAACTACCTCTTCTAGATGAAAGATGAGTTTAATGTAAAGAAGAAATGGAAGAAGAAAAGCTTATGGAATTGCTAGCCAGCCCAATAAGATACTGTGTTTCCATATGAGTGTTTACCCCAGAGTATACTACCCAATTCAGAGTAACTTCTGGAGCATTTTGAAAAGGTTTTATTATGTTTTTCCACATGAAAATGGTAGCTTCAGCCTTCTCTGCACTTGAAGTATGGATAAACACAAGTGTCACTGTTCAGGGGCAGCCAGCTGACAAGCTTTACTGATGTTTGATCTCCAAAGCTTTGAACTGGGAGTGGATATGTGTACCAGGACAGGGACAAGAACATCCCTTAAAAAGCAGGACCCTGAATGATGGGCTTGAGCCAAGGTCATGGCCCTGGATGGGGTTGAGCACAGAACCAAGTAGTGCACCAAATCCTGCAGGAGTAAGGGCTCCTCCCAGAGGAGTTGGGGGCACAGAGGCAGTAGGGCATCAATTGGGCCCTGCCATCTCATGAATGCATAGGTGGCAGCCTGGGAAGGTCCATGCAGACAGTTATCACCCACAAGAGAAAGGGTGACTTGAAAGCACCCCTCATTTCACATCAGTAAAATTGCCCATCTTGGTGGTTACTCTGGTCTGATTTGTCCGCTCTGGCTGGGTTTGGTAGCCATGCAGCAGCTCTGCACGGGTGGGTTCGTGCCTGGGCTGTTGGCACCACTGTGGGCACACCAGCAGTGGGCAGTCAGGCAAGGAGGAAGAGAGAGAGCGCCAGCCCAAGTGAGCAGCTTTCAATGTATCAGTTACATCTTAATTGTGTCTGTCTGGTCGCAAGGAAGAACAGGAAGGGGAGCAGAGGGCCAGGCTTGGCTTTTGTTTCATGAACTGAACTTTTGGGCTTCTCTTTCCTTTCTTCCACCTCTTTTTGCTCAGATAGAGCCACCCACATGCTCACACCACGCTTGCTCTCTCTTTCTCATTTTGTCCTGTCATGGCTCTTCTCCAAGAGTTTCATGAAAGAGGGAAAGGGGGAGCTAGGGTTGCATGGAGGTAAAATACTGTGCAATGCATTCATTCACCTTCCTCCTCCTCCTCTGTGCTGTCTCCTGAGCATCCCTCCCTTTTCCTCAGCAGGTACCTGCAGAAAGTGACCCTGTCAATAAAAACCCAGCAGGAATGGCCTTTGGTCTTGCTCATACAGCTGGTTCCCATTAAATGTTCTCAATCATGGAGAATTCTTTCTCTCTCATCTGAAATATTTTATTATTGCTTTTCCTTTCTTTTAATTTCCTAAGGAGAAGGGAGGGAGTTTGTGTGTGTATGTGCAGTGAGCTAAAGAAAGGGAATTCAGAGCTCAGTCTTATCGTGCCCATGTGGAAGGCTGTTCATTAGCCAGCTGCTGTAACATTTATTCCTTCTTGTGCACGCAGTGAATTATTGCTCACCTTTTCAGTCCCCCACTGTCTTAGGTTGGAGTCCGTGGGGACAAGAAAGATTCCTGTTCCTCTGAGCACAAGCTCCTCCATCTGCTTAGCTGCAATTAAGTAAGGCCAAGATTTAAACTGGGATGGATTACCAATGGCAGGAGGCTGAGAGGACTCATAGGAGCAGCTGAATTATGGTTTTGCCCAGGAGCTGCTGGTTTTGGAGGATGAGAGGAATTACTTGGCTGGACAGTTTGTCAGTATCCTCTGTCCTGGACTGACGCATGTGAGACCACTATCTGACAACACACGTAAGACCAGTGTCTGGCTCTTGCCTACAGCTGGTGAGGATAGGTGAGCCCATCCAGATGGGGACTGGTCTCAGTGTATTCCACTCCAGTAAAACACACCCAGGGAAGATGAACATGGGGGTCTTCACCAAGGATCAGGCACTGTGCAGAGCCCCCCCAGTCACACTAACCTGCATCCTGGCTCACAAGCCCTGGAAGAGGCTTCACTGGCCCTGCCGGCTTCCCTGAGGCAGAGGGACTGGCCATCCCTTGCTATAAGGCTGCTTCTAACACTGGGTTTAACACATGTGAGCCCAGTGATGGCTTGGAGACACAGCACTGGGGAAGTCCAGCAGGGCTGAGAGGTGAAGCATCCCACATTCAAGGGAAGACATCCACCTTTGATTTGCCTGGGGCACCCTAGTCTTGTCCCATCTGCCTTATGTGGAGATCCTTTTGCCCACCAGGCTTTCTCCATCATATTGAGCACAAGCAAGTGATTCTTACACTGGAAGACTCTTCCTGGTCAGGACTGGGGCTCCTCACTTCATATCTGAGCCTTTGAGCTGGGGTGGACCAGGTGAGATAGCCAAAGTTTGCCACAGTCTGGCAGCACCTTTCGCTTTGGGAGATGCTGAAATGAGCAGGGGGCACTCAGAGGATGCACGTTTTTTGGTGGTTAGTAGCCAGGATGGGAGTTCCCCTCCTTAAGAAGAGAAGGGGGTATATATGACTACATAAGACCAACTTTTGCTAAGACTGACTCCTGACCTGAATGGCTTAGGTGATCTCAAGGCTTGTTGCAGAGCTGCTGTGGCCCAAAATGCTAGAAAGGGTTATGTAAATTTTCCCTGGTAATTGTTCAACCTCTCTTGCCTTCAAAAAGACAAAGAAGACATGAAGCCCCCTGCTCGCTAATGAGCAAATGCCTGCACTTAGTTTTCTTCTCTGGAATTTCAGCTTTTTGCTTCTGCTGTTTGTTTCTGCCCTTCTGCCTAGCTGTGGCCTGGTGCAATGCCTGCAATATTCCTCCTGGGACAAGAGACACGTTTCTCCTCACAGCTCATTAGTAGGAACAGTCATATCATCTTCAGACATCTGAGAAAGTATCCTCCTCATCTCCTTGCTGGCAACTGGCTTGCAAACAGCTTCGCCACAGGGCTGGATGGCAAAGGATCCTGTAAATCTCCTGCCTTAACATGGACATATGAGAAAGAAATCAATCCCGAGTGCTTCGCAGTAGGGATGTAGCGCCGGAAGGGATCTCCTATTCTACCATGTCTCGGCCCTTGCTATTGTCAGCAATCACATCATGCAATCTTTCACACAAATGTGAAGCTCCAAACAATCCTAACAAATTTTAAGATTCTCCCACTACCCCAATTAGTAGGCTCTTCCAGAACTTGACAGCTCTGAGGCTTAAACTATTCTTCTTATTTCCAGTCTCAATTTATTCCTGGCTGGAGCATGTCCACTTGTTGTTGCGCCAACATTGTTCCAAGGCTTAAATAGCTCTGCTCCCTCCCTGGTGCTTACCCCTCTGATGTGTTTACCAAAAACAATCATATCCATTCTCAGCCTGCATTTTGCTGGGCAAAATAAATCAACATTCTCCTGCCCCATGATAGGCACTCTTGTCCTGACCAGCCTGCTAGCCCTTGTCTGCATCCCTTCTCTTCTCAGTTCTTCTCTTTCCAGTGCAGATGGTGAGAACTGGAGACTGTTCTCCATCACCTGTGCTCCAAGTAGGGTCCCAAGCAGCACCAGGGTTATACTGATGCCCCAGTGGCCAGAGAAGAGCTGAGTGTGAGGATTTTTATAGGCACAAACTGCTTTTCCCAATGGAATATGTTTTCAGCCCTTGAGTGTTGTATAGAGTAGTGCCTTGTCTTGGGGCAGTTTCTTATACCACTGAGTCAGCAGCCTCGCTCTGCTCTGAAGATGTCATTGCTCCAGTACTGGTAAAGCATGCAAGACTTGCTTGCAGAACAGTAGCTATAAAGTCACTCTTGAGGTTTTGACTCATTTGGTGGCACTAGTTGTTAAAGTTGTCTCTCTGATTTTCCAGTGTAGCAAAGTACCCTGAGCTGTATCACTGAATAGCTTTAGCATAAAAATTTTGTTTTATCTGGTGGTTTTCTCCCAGATCAAGAGATCCACATAGATTTTTCTTGAGATGTTTTCCTGGACACTCTGAATTCCTGTCAGCAGGATATTGAGAGGCCCAAATAAAATTATCTAAGTGTGGGTGTGCTTTTTACATAATTTAGAATGTATCTGACTCTCTATGTCATCTGTAAAACTTCATTTTTCTTTTATGAAAGGTGTGTAGAAAGCAGATGACAGATTTTAGGCTAGGATATGCTGAGCAGAAAGAAACAAATAAGACTGCTTTTTCAGTTAAGCCAAACCTGGGGCTTCAGGAAAAAAACAAGACAGTTTCAGCTCCTAAAAGTAGAGGAACTCAGCCATGCTCCTAATTATTTTTTTAAGTCTGTGATTAAATCCTTCTACACAGGATACTCTATTACTAACATGCTCTTTAGATTTGGGAAAGGCAAGCAGCCGTGGAAGTACAGTGCAATATTACCTTAGGAACTGGTGTTAGAAGTGACTACCTGAAAGGGAGACACACAGGCTGTAGTCTGTGGGGCCAGAGTCTTCCTCTGGTTGCCTCTCACCAGCTCTTACTTACAGTCTTGAATTATTCTTTTACAAGGATGATATAAAGAAATCCTTTTTTTTCCCCACTCCCCACAATGAACCTTTCTGGGCAGATGTCCCCAGGTCTGCAAACTTAAGCAGAAGTATCCCTACATTGTTGGAGGTTCAGAAATAATGAGGTATGATAGTGGGAGAGGGGTTTTGAAAGGCACCCTTCTTTGTGCAACCTTTCTGCTACCTAAGAAGCTATAAATTACAGAAATTTTTCCTTACTGAAGCTGAGTCACTTTCATTTAATTCTGTTTTGTACATATGTAACATCACTTCTTGTATCTTGGTCAAAACCCTATGGTCTGGCTTTCCTGCATCCCAAGATCTCAGCCAATACCAGGTTGTATAGAAGCAGTGCAGCACAGAGATCTGCCTCTTGGTGGTTTGACTCCCTGCTTGACAAAATGGGACTCTCTGACAGAGCACCTGTGGCCCACACTACTTTGGGTCCTTCCTGGTGGCAGGCATGTGCTGGTGTTGTACCATGGGATGCTTACTGTCTGCACAGAGAGGCTGAGGTATAATAGGAAACAATACTAAAAAATCTAAATGGCACTTTTTTTTTTCCCCCTGAAATCTTTTACTCCTGAAAACAAAGCACAGTAAATCAAGGGGTTCTGCCTTAAATTAAGCATTATTTATTAAAACAACAACAACAAAAAAGCACAAAAAACCCCCCAGAAAAAACAACCACCCCCAAAACAACCAAATCCCCAAGTCCCTGAAAGGAAGAGGAGGAGGAAAAAATGAGACCTCAGAGAGGATTCATAAATCACATTGAAATGGACCTGGTACAGATGTTCCTGCATTCAGCCTACCAGGCAAAGCGCCGCACCATAATGGGACTGATGGGCCACGTGTGAAAGTCGACAGAATGCAGCTGACTTGGAGGAGACGTGCTCTCTCTAGCACATATAACACACACTCAGTCCCTGCCCTGGCCTCCCTAGGTCCCTCCTGCCAAAAAATAAACAAGCCAGATCAAACCTGTCATGGTCTGGAAGTCTTCAGCTATCCCTTTATTTTAACATGGTGTGCATGGTCTGGTTTCCCAGCACTTAACGCTTTGGTATAGCACTGAAAAACTGTTAATTCTCCAGTTCTTGGACTGTGGCTTCCCACCTGGCCCCGGGAAGCAAGAAACTGGAAGGAGGGGAAGGAAAGGGCCAGGCATATCTCCACAGCCAGACATTTTCAGGATTTTTTTTGAGAGGATTCCTTACTGACTTGTTGAGGAAGCCATAGCACTACAACACCTGAAGTCTGGAAGACCACTGCAAAGGGTCCCCGTGCCCTTAAGAAAGCAGCTGAGGGCTGAGGAAAGCATTTGGGTCCTCAGGACAAAGCCAGCCAAGAGGGGCTGGTGGCTGTGGGGCTGAGGGTTGGGTATACCCAGCCCCATGTGGGTCCAGAGGCACATCAGGCTGTGTGTCCATCTCCTGGGGCAGAGGCTGCCTGGTGGTGCTGCCACTCTGCCTGCACACCAACCACAGGTACAAGAGCACTGGTCAGTCCCAAAATCTTAAATCCCAAAGCATTCTCATTAACATCCATGGGTTTCACAGCTCCTTCCCTATTTCTCCAAGAAAATAGAAGGTCAAAGATGATAGAAGAAACAGTTCATGTGTCACCCAGTGGCCATGCCCTCCATCTGGGGACAAGGGAAGTAGGTGGCAGATGAAGTTTAAAGCTATTTTTTTTCTGTGGTTTGCCTTGGAAAATGACCTGTCCTGCTGCACTGCAGAAGTCTGAAATGCTGATGTTGTCAGAATTGGCCTCAGGACGTTTACTAGGGTTTCCTTCAGTGTCCTCTGGTGGGTACCCACAGCAACAAGATTAGAAAGAAGCTAAACCTAGAAAAAGCTGCAAAACAATTACACTTTTGTTTCCTTTGCAGCCGCGTACCCATCGCGCAGTATCCCAGGGCCCTGGTGAGTGCAGAGACAGGTAGCCACTTTGCCTTTGTTGCCCAAGAGGCACAGAAGCAGGCAAGTGTCATGTGATTTGGGCATGCTAGAGTGGGATTTGTTATTTTTCTCCTTTTTTATTTTTCCTTTGATTTATTCTATTTAAGATAGAAGGAATCACTCTCATTTGACTATTTTGTCCTTTGTTTAAGGGGAGGAAAAAACATGTAGGGAATTCCAACGGGTTTTGAGGCAGCCAACACCTGGGTGGTGCATTGTGTTTAAAATGGTCTCCAAAAATAACCAGGACCACAAAAGGGGAAAAATTAATAAGGATAATTAACTGGTTTCCATCTCCAAGTGCTTTGGAGACATGAGCTAATCAGTCTGTAGGCACATACAAACAGACACAATGTCTGTAATTAGTTTGCTCTTCTACTTCCTTACCTCTTCCCCCAGCAGATTGCCCACTGAGATGCCTATCAGATAGAACAGGTCTCTCTCTGCCCCTTCTGCAGAGGCCTGGCAGTCTTGCCTCCACTCAAAGTGCACCATCTCTCTGTCAGTCTGTCTGTCTACTTCCCTCCCCTGCTGGCCATGACCAGATTCCACTAAGTGAATCACAGTCTAGTGGAAACTCCCTCCAATCTTTGCCAAGAATTGCAAAGCTGATGAAAATGCCACAGCCAAAGGGAATTTAGCACAGTGCCTTACTGGTTCCAACCAACTGGGTTTCCGTTGCAGTTGGTTGATTCTGGTTGTCCTATTTCCTCTTTCAGCCTGGCACCTCTTCTCCACCTGGAGCATCTTTCCCAGGATTATCATGTTGATTACTAGATGCTGCATGACACCTCCAGGGCCCTCCTGGCACTCCCAGGTTGTTTGATAGCTTCCTTCCACCAGTGTGTTCCTTGTTTGCTTTTTTTGCAATGAAGATGACTTGTTGAGACCAAGTGCCCATATATCCAGATCACCAGTGTGGGTTTAAACCTCTTCTCTGTTCCAGTTATCTGGAGCGGTTCTGCTCTTGAACCTTACTTCCCTCTCTGACGACTTCATGGCTCTGCTGGTTCTTCATGCTAGACCTGCACATGCTCTAGCAGAGCAGGTACCCTCTGACTGACAAGTCCATTCCCATATGGATTCTTTGTGCAATTGTAGGCAATGTTACTTTGCTTCTCTGACCCTCACTTTCTCCACTAGTGAAGTGAGCGTAATAAACTCCCTTTTGTAAATGCTTTGGGTAAGACACTGGATTTAGTGCTGGAGGGATATTTTATGATGGAGAGGAACCGCTGTGTGGTCTCCTGGAGCCCTTCAGCACACAGAAAGGAGGCTGCTTCATGCCATCCCCAAGCTAACCCCCAAGGACTTAGTAAGAATCTCTTCCTCAGCCCCAAGCTGAGATGCTGAAGGAGTGGTTCTGGGGACATAGCACTGGAAGTCTTCAGATTCTTAGTCAAGATCAAGCTGAGGTGGCAGATCATTTTGAAGAGTTATTGAGAGAAAAAAAGCTCCTGTGCTGTCAGCCTTATCATTTCTTCTGTGTGATCACCAGAAACATATTCTGGAGTGTCAGCATAGCCTTGCAGGAGAGGCCAGATATGACCCCTGTCTGCTTGTGCACTTCGCTCCAGTCTCTGTGTTGGTGTTGCCCAGAAACAGACCTGCACCTCAGGCAGTTTCTGCAAAGCCATTAAAGAGGAGGTCCTAGAGGTCTTCATGTTGACAGTAAGCTCTTCATCCCTGCAGCTCTGCAGTGGAACCCCAGGGCTCCTGAAGTGGACAGCATACATGGTCCTCTCAGGGCTCCTGGAGTGTGTGGATGCTGCAGCCTCATCTGGCTGCTAGCACAGCATCGCCAGGCAGCACTGTGGCTGCTGCAGGCTGCAGATCGATGTACCATACCCCATCTTCTTATTGTCCAACTTTCACTTCTCCTTCTTGCCTTTCCCCTCTGCACTTTCCTTTTTCCCTTTGCAGTATCTCCCCTTCTCTCTCTTTCCTCTCCCAGCCTCTTTCCTTTCTTATCCTGCCTGCTTCCACCTCCCCATCCCCCTCTCCTCTCCTCTCCTCTCCTCTCCTCTCCTCTCCTCTCCTCTCCTCTCCTCTCCTCTCCTCTCCTCTCCTCT